>CAJQUN010002587.1:0-24856 GCA_907163345.1 Haberlea rhodopensis | reverse complement strand
ATTATGAAATGAAGAAGATATGTATTGAATTGTGATGAATTGGGAAACATTTACAATTTAAATAAAAAATAAAATAAAATTTCTAAATATTTTTTTTAAAAAAAAAATTGCGGAAAAAACGGACCGGACCGGATCGGCCCGGAAACCGGGACCGATCCGGTTCCTTAACGGACCGGCCGGTTCCGCGCTTAACGGATCCGGAACCGACCGGTTCCGGATCGGACCGGACCGGTCAGATCCGTTAAACACCCCTAGGCATGAGTTCCCTCAACTTCAACGATCTGTGCAAAGAAATAGCTTCAGCTTTCCCCGACGTCAGATACAAACACAACAACAAAAAAATAATTTAGCAAAACTTTTATCAGAACTAAACCTGCACGAGAAGAGATTAATACAAGCCCCAACACCAATGCTAGTTGATGTAAGTGTTTCTACGATGCGAAAATTTATGACTGTCGATTGATGGTGCGTATCGACTGGTCTCTCTCTCTAATAGGACTGGAGTTATATATTTATATAGTCAATGAGTCTAATAAGCTTTAGGTGCATAAAACTTGGCTTACATGGTATAGTTCTGGCTTACGAAAGTATGCCGAGTCACTTTCCTCGTACTTGGTTTACAATATTTTTTTATAAACATCCTAATAAATATTTTAGGATTTCGCTGAGTGCCACAATTGAAACAATATTAGCAAATAAATAATAAATTTTAATCAAATCAAAATTAAGAAATTAAATCTCAAAAATAATTTAGAAACTCCCTTATAGCCCCAGGCCCACAGATTGTAAAACCAATTCAATGGGCTTAAATTTGGCCCAGTAAATTCATTCAAAACTGCTGTTTTCTCACACACGTTGGCCCATGTTCGGAGATGCAAAAGAGAGATCAAAGCAAGGGGTGTGGGGAGCATCCGGCGGTTCGGCCGCTCCCGCTCCCAAGAGAGGCCGTCCTTTCGGCAGCGGAACTAATACTGCAGCCGCGGTTGCTGCGGCGATCGGGGGTGATTCCGCCGCGCCGTCAGCCCTCCTCGGTCCGTCCCTCCAGGTTCATTCGGCCTTCGCTGGTTAGCTTCTTCTTAAACCCTAACTCTCTCTCTCTCTCTCTCTATATATATATATATATAATATATATATAATATATAATGATTTTAGTTTCTCTTTGTATTTCTGGTCTAGTATTTGTGCCAGTGTAATATAGTTGAAATTTGTTTTGTAGGATAGAACCTTACATAGGAATAATACTGTGATGATTTGTTTCCACAAACATTGAATGTGTTAATCTGTATTGAAAGCTTGAATTTTTTGTGTATATGGGGATTTGGTGATAAATAATATGGTAACAGTAGTAAAATTGTTTTGGTGTGGGTGTTTAGTGTACTGTGTAAATCATGGATTTAGCATATGCATAGTAATATATTTTTTTCCGTACAAGAAAGAGTGAAAAGAGAAACGAAGATTGCTTGAGCTCCTTGAGATGGAATTGTTAACTTTATTACATATATTTTTCTTGTGTGAGTTAGAATTGGTGGGTGCCTCAAATTTTTTAACGACTTAATATAGAATTTAGAAAGCTTACGCTTTCAGAAAAAAATGAACGATGAAATTTTACTTCTATTTAATCTGGTAGATGAGGCGGGGATGCCACCCTGCCCATCCTCGAGTATATGCATAAAGGATTTAAGATATAAAAAACCTGGTTAAGAAACAGGTGATATTTGTTCACTTCTATTATTTGAGATAGATTCAGACAAGTGTCAATACTTCTATTCTTGCCATCAAATTTCCCGTGTGTTAATCATGAGTTGTATCTTCTTCTGCAATTTTTTTATCAGAGCAGAACAACAAAAGGATAGTTTTGGCTCTTCAAAGTGGACTAAAGAGTGAGCTAACTTGGGCTTTAAATGCTCTCACGTTGCTTCATTTAAAGAGAAAGATGAAGTCCGGAAAGATGCAACTCCCCTTGCTAAAATTCCAGGAGTGCTTGATGCTTTACTTCAAGTTGTATGTTCTCCTTGAACAGTTTTGTTGTATGCATTGCATCTATTAAGTCTACACTTCCTATGATTGGGTTACTTTCAACTAGAGCAGATAGATGACTGGCGTGAGATAGCTCTACCCAGGGTCCTTACAAAGACGCCAAGGGTGAGACTGCTAGGTATGAATTCTGCTGTTACTGGATTTGGGAATGGATACGAGACTGGTGATTCTGTTCCACATCCTGGGTGAGCTACAATTCAATAACTCACTCTCATCAGCATCCAATGTTTTTTCGAGGTTGGTGGTGTTGGTTTGGAACTTACATTTATTTCAATTTGTGGCAGTAGTGGATCTGGTTCTCCAAATGAAGAGTCTTCTGCACAGAAGACAACTACCAAGCCTCGACCTTCAGGTTGGTGGTTTGAGGAAGATGGCCTCTTAACCTTGACGAGGAAGGGCGTGCAGAGAAACAGCTGTGTGCTGTTGCTGCTTCAAATATTATCCGGAACTTTTCTTTCATGGCTGATAACGAAATTTCAATGAGCCAGAGCCGTCACTGTCTCGAAACTATGTTTCAGTGTCTGGAGGACAATATTACAGGTCAAAAAATTTTCATGTATTGTTAGCTTTTGTTACGAGTTTTGCTGCTATGCCATTGATTGTTTTTTCCCCTCGGTGACTTTGAATGTTGTTTTAATGTGGACAGAAGACGAAGAACTTGTCACCAATGCCCTTGAGACGATCATGAATTTGGGCCCTTTGATAGACCTTCGAGTGTTTTCCCTTTCAAAACGTTTCATAATGACGTAAAATTTTTATTTTGTATTTCATTTCATCACATCTCTGAAATTTGTTACCTGAATTGTCGGTTCTTGTTTGCTTTATTACAGACCAAAACGTGTGTTCAGGTTATCATGGGAATGTTGGGATCTCCTCTCAAGGCTTGGCAATGTGCAGCTGCAGACTACTAGGCCGTTTAATACTTAATCCGATAATGAATTTTTCCTTCAGTCATTTGCTCCACAGGTCGACTTTGTCCTAATGTCCGTGTCGCCTTTAATTGTTGGTTACATATTGGCTTCTTGACTTGAAATTGATTAAAAAATGCAGATTTATCGGAGATTAGTTGATATGATGAGCATCCCATCTACTGATGCTCAAGCAGCTGCAATTGGTGCACTTTACAACTTTGCAGAATTAATATGGACTGTCGGTTGAAACTTGCTAGTGAGAGATGGTTGGATAACTTTCTGAAACATCTATCTCAATTTTATTTTCCGGGTTTTAATGAGGTAAAGCTCGTATATAAACCATGTGCCTGCATCTATTTCAGGGCGGCGTCGACCGGCTCTTGAAAGTGATTAGGACACCACACCCGGTCCCAGAAATTTGCAGGAAAGCGACGTTGATTTTGGAGAATCTTGTGTTGGAGCCACAAAACAAGCCCCTTCTCCTAGCATATGAAAATGCATTTGCAGACATGCTTTTATCTGATACAAGGTACTCTGATACATTTGCTCGTATATTGTTTGAATTGACGTCACGGCCAAGCAGTAAAGTGGCATCAGCTCGTGGTTTTTGGGGCATGTAATATGATCCTGCGACATCGGTAGTAAAGTGGCATCAGCTCATTGTATTTGGGGGGCATGTAATATGATCCCTGCAACATCGGTTAGTTTTCACTTAAGCTCTGAAAATGTTGTCTGGATATGTAGTTATCTGATTTTCATGCTCATACTCGCAATCTATTTATCTCTGTTGTACTGGCTTTTTAGTCTGCCTGTTATATATGCATTCTTGATAAGTTAATTGCTATCAGTCACTCTGGTTTAAATAGTGTCCCATCTTCTGAAATGATGTTACACTTTTCATTTCCATATATACGAAACAGTCACAATTTAACGAATGTGACGCACAAGCTGTATATATACTTTGGTTGAAGAGAGAGGGATGTTCTTCGCAACTGGGAGAGATGGACATATACATGTTGAAGGAATATAGGATATATACTGAAAAATCACTGACTGAACTACGTCTGTATTTAATCGCACTACTGAGCTAGTCAGAAAGTACTTGGTTGAGGAAACTTCGTTGTTGCCCTCAGCCCTCAGGTCAGTTGGGTCGTCCAGTCTGATAGCCCTCATGTCAACATCGAATAATCCCTTGGGTGAGGAGCACGAGGGGATTTAACTTAGGTGGAAGTCCATCTCCTATATCCCCTATTCTGAGTGTCCTCTAACCGGCCGTATCTCAATACGGCCGAGCAATTTTCTTTCCTTTTGTCAAATTAAACTTGTCGGGTAAAATATAAGTGTGTATCTTTGTGCTATTGCAATCAAAGTAACAAAATGGCTTTTAAGGATGAATATCAAGGCAAGAGTTTAACCCTTTGTCCTTTGCCCCGCTACGGTGCTAACGGTTCGTTTTCCAATATACAACGACTATGAGTCGTGATAGAAACAATTCAAATAACGAATCCTTAAATCCCAAAGGTTTAAAGGCACTCTAACTTTGAACAAGAAGGATGAAGAATGCACAAATATTTGCTTTTGTGTGTTTAATTCAAAAGAGGGTTGGTCTATTTATACTTATTTATTAGATGTACTTATTTATTAGATGTCACCAAAAGACACAATTTATAAGCATTTTATCATGAAAAAACAGCCAAATGTCAAATGGTGCAATAACCCATCTGAAAACATCCACGGTCGTGTTCATGCCACTCGAAAGGCGTGAACGCTCCACCCTTCATTCCAGGCAAGACATGATAGTATCAGAGGCGTGTTAACGCCACCAGAGGGCGTGAACACGCCACCCCTGCTGTCCAGGATCAACGTTTTTTCGCAATTTTTTTCGATTTTTTTGTCGTTCAATTTTTCAACTGAACTGTGCCTAATTTCAATTTATTAAGCATATTAAGCATATTTTTCGAACAAAACTAACATATATATATATATAATATATGTATGGGTTTGATCCTGATTTTGTCTCTTTTATGTATCAATGATTGAGGAGACGTCCCATATACTTCCCAACGTTTTTATGTAATGGCAACTAGGAGTAAAGATTCTATACCATCGAAAGATCTAACTGGTGTCATGAAGATATCTATTGCTATCCATCCGGTGGTGTTAATTAAATCGACTTATCAAGTGAAGATATGGAGAAGAGAGGGTGGACTCGAATTATGGGTCTCTCAACTGTGGGGCAGCGAGGCTGGCTTTCATACCCATAAATTTAAGGCTAGAGCCAAAACCCTTGTGCCAATACAGATTTTCTGTGTTTTTGGTTTGTAAATTCAGGAACCAACTATAATAGAAAGTTTCCCGACACCATCAGATGTCTCTTTCCCGTGGGTAAATATATTTCGTTATCTTGGGATATGTGTTTCACTACATGTAAACATAAAGATTGATTCTTGAAAGCACTCATTACTTCATAATATCATCGATCAATTTTGAAGTACTTACGGGGCGGGGGGTACCAACTGATGTAACATAATTTATTTCAGTCTGCCAAAATAACTTAAGTTTACATAGGCCCATTTTGGGGTAAAATTACAAAAATGGCCATGTTGCTTCTTCATCAATGCACATCCTTCAATTCTCCTCAATTCTTCTCATTCTCTCGTCAAATTTATTCCTCACAAACAAACATCATCATTGATTTTTTTAAGCAATACATTCAACTGCAGCACCTTATTCAATATTCAAAGCATCGTTCGAACAAAAAAATATTATCAACTCCGCGTTCATGGAAGTCAATGTGCGATGGCCACTGCTACGAAACTTGGAAACCCTAGCAATTATCGGATCTGAATTCAACTCCGATGATAGGAAAAGCTTGATCAACTCAACCACGGCCAACATCAGTCTCAGGCACGATGAAAGGCACGGCTGCTCATCATCTTGGAAACCCTAACAATATTTCAGATCTAATTTCAGAACGTGCAACATCATTACATTAATCGTGCATTACCATGTTAAATATTCGTGCACCAACATGTTAAAATTGCTAAAAATCGTGTCGTGCACCCCCATCGCAAAATAATCGCACCAAATTGCAAAAGTCGTGCAGCAACATGTTAAAAAATCGTGCATCCCCTTGACAAAAATGGTGCACCCCATCATATAAAATCGTGCAACATGTTAAAAAATCGTGCAACACCATCACAAAAAATCATACAGCAACATGTTAAAAATCGTGCACCCCACATGTAAATAAGCGTGCACCATATTTTTAAAAATTGCTAAAAAACGTGCACCCCCTTTACGAAAATCGTGCTCCCCATCTCAAAAAATCGTGCACCAAATTGCAAAAATCGTGCAACATATTAAAAAATCGTGCATCCCCTTACAAAAATCGTGCACCCCCGTCACAAAAAAATCATGCATCATGTTAAAAATCGTGCATCCCATTACAAATATCAAGTGCACTACCATTACAATAATCGGTCATCCTGTTTACAAAAATTGTGCACCACCCCTATTACAAAAATCAAATGCACCACATTGACAAATACCGTGCACCTAATTACACAAATCATGCATAAACATGTTAAAATATCGTGCACAACAATGTTTAAAATCGTGCACTTAATTACAAAAAATCAAGTGCACCACCACCTTTACAAAAAATCGTGCACCACAATGTTTAAAATCGTGCACCCATTACAAAAAATCAAGTGCACAACTTTTATAAAAATCGTGCACCCAATTACAAAATCGTGCATCAACATGTTAAAAAATCGTGCACACAATGTTTAAAAGCGTGCACCCCCATTACAAAAATTGATTTTACCACGTGGGCAAGATTTGTAAATTGTGGTGCTCTTGATTTTTATCATGGTTGTGCACTGATATTTTGTAATGGTGGTGTACGTTTTGTACATTGATGCATGATTTTTTTGTACATTTCTGCACAATCTTTTGTACATTCTTGCACGATTTTTTACACGGTAGTGCACTTAATTATTGTAGCACCACCATTCACGAGTTCAAATCCAAATTATTCTGAAAAACACAACAAAATAAAAATCCAAACCATTTGCATAAAAATCCATCATTTACTTGGCAACAACCCTTTTGAAACAATAAACAAATCAACATCAAATTCCAAAAAATAAATACAAATGCAAGAATGTTTGAAAGCATATCTACGAATTAGAAAAAATAATCAACCCAAAGCACATGATTCAACTCAGAAATGTTTGCACATATGATTATCTACGCTGATGCAAGGCACAGATTTCATATGATTCATGAGCAGATTGGAGAATTCGGGCAGATGATTTCGTTTGCGAACGTACATCACCAGCCCACATAAAGTTCCAGGATTTATGTGAAGATTCCCCTACTGCAAGATTCCGATGGCTGCGGCTGTCGGCGGTAATTGGTAGTGGTGGGAGGGATGAGTTTAAGAATGTGGTTTAGACGATGGATACATATGCTCTTGGAGATGGATGAGAGGGTAGTTTGGTAAGAATAAAAGAACTAACAGATTACAATTTTAAAAATGGACCTATGTGAATAAAAGTTTCATAAATGGTTATTGTTAAAAAAGTATTTTTTCCCTGAATTTAGTTGAACTATTGTTTTGGTAGTAGTATTTTTTACAATTTCCTGAACTCCGCATTTCTTTCTTGGTAATCGATTCTCCTCCGCCAAGTAGTTGGGCGGTCCACTTGTAGGGAGTGCCCAATTTACTGGCCCACGTTCGCTTCTTTTAGATCTGTTTGATTTAGCTCCCATGTAACACGTCATGACAATTTAAATCTCCAAGATATGTCCTCTCTTATATATATATATTATTATAAAAGTACAACGCTTTTGATAAGCTGGGCAACAAAATAAATTCACGATTCCCCTAAAAAAATTGATCAACTCGAAATCTTGTCCTGCAGTTTCGGAAAACCAACAAAACTGATTGTCTAAAAGTGTTCACTTTGGAGCTCCTGGCCTAGCCCAGACTTTAGGTTGATAAGATTTTGGAGAGACTCAAGTTCGAGTCTCGTATTGGGCAGAAAAATATTTAACTTTTTCATCCTGAAAAAAATGTGTTCACTTTCAGAAATTAACTGTTTTGGGAAAAAAAGGCTTGGGTGCATTGTTCCATCATTTTGACCAACTAAATACAACTGATGAGAATGCGTCAAAGGTCACATCAATGAAAACTAAAACCATACACCATTCTACCCAAAACCATGTTTTGTTACTTTAAAAGAACTGAATCTATATATGTTTTTTTTGTTTTGGGGAAAACAAGGAGGGTTAGGTATAGATCCTAACAACATATGGTTAGAATTAGATATTACACTCTTGAAAATACGATGAACCAATGAATTTAGTAAAAGTTTAATATGACACGAAAGTTGAAGAGTATGCGACTATTCTAGTTTTGTCTGTAGTAGAGGTGCACATGGTTTCCTCCCGAATATCAACAGACGAAAACCAGATAAAGCTCATATTTATATACTAGTTAATTTGGCACCACGTTAGCTTATAATCTGGTATATGTGTCCAACAAAGCGCCCGACACAAGTTCAACAGACAGTTCAAGAGAATAAAAAGATGGTTAATACGCATTAAATATACATAATCATACAATATAACACCAAATATGTTGTACCAAACAAAAGTCATTCACAACAGTGCACCATAGCAAAATTGACATAGGATATCCTAGTAGGGCCCAATAGACCCCTAAACAAAAGTCATCTACAAAAGTGCATTATAGTAGATGACGTTAGATATCATAACAAAAGTTATTCTCAACAAACTATAAAACCAATTAAAAGTTATTCGCAAGAGTTGACGATGGTTCATTTCATAATGCAGATATGTGTTCGGTATCTCATAGCAGGAGCGAACATCGTATAAGAGAAATTATAGTTTATGTTTATTGTTGTAGTTGCATTGTTATTTAGGGTATTGCTCGTATATTACTTGCTATGGCCTCATTATTATTGAATCATCCTACTTTTATAATTATGTATATACTTTCTCACAAATAATAAATGTAAATGTGTATCAAACAAGTAATATATAATTATGATAATTTAATATTTTCTAAAATTTTGATATAATCTCCTTATACATGAAGAGAATATTTGAGGCCAAACATCAGAACAAAGGTAATCGAGAACAAGCACATATTAGCAATGTGTCGTAGGTAAAGCAAAATAAAAATATATACAAACAAGCAAAACTGATGACCTGTAATCCACCAAAAATCCATCATGCCAAATAATATATTAAAATTTGCCACAACGAAACTTATTTTGAACACTTTGTTTTTTTTAAACCAGTTCATATAAGATATTATTATTAAAGTTTGTTATGACGAAAAATCTATTTGAACTCTCTGATTTTTTAAATCAATTCATACTTGACAAAATCAACAAGTTTTTTTCTCAAAAAAAAAGAAAACACTTGAATTTTAAAAATTAAGATAAGAGGGATACACAGTTGGGTCAAGGGTCAAATCTTTCCAAGCAAATAAGTACCATGCAACAAAATAATAAATAACAAAAATAAAAGAAAATAGGATTGACGTTTATTGTTCACGAGAACAGTGCCCGATAAATAACAAAAATAAAAGAAAATAGGACTGACGTTTATTGTTCACGAGAATAGTACCGATATAAAATAAAAAAAAAAACAAAAATAAAAAAAAACAAAATAAAAAAAGAAATAAAAAAGTTAAAAAAAAAAGAAGAAAAATGACGTAAAGTTAAAATAAAAATAATAAAAATCGTGCACCCAATTACAAAATCGTGCATCAACATGTTAAAAAATCGTGCACCACAATGTTAAAAGCGTGCACCCCCATTACAAAAATTGATTTTACCAACGTGGTGCACGATTTTTGTAAATTGTGGGCTCTTGATTTTTATCATGGTTGTGCACTTGATATTTTGTAATGGTGGTGTACGTTTTTGTACATTGATGCATGATTTTTTGTACATTTCTGCACAATCTTTTGTACATTCTTGCACGATTTTTTACACGTTAGTGCACTTAATTATTGTAGCACCACCATTCACGAACAGTTCAAATCCAAAATTATTCTGAAAAACCCAAACAAAATAAAAATCCAAACCATTTGCATAAAAATCCATCTCTTTTACTGGTGGCGCAACCCCATGAAAGTCATAATTTCAACATCAAAATCAAACCCAAAATCTAACATGCAAATGTCCAACTCAGAAATGTTTGCAAGCCATAGATTTTGGAATTTTTATCTACGAAGTTTTCTGAAGAATTTGCAAGGCACAGATTATTCACACATATGATTTCACGCTGATGGGCAGAGATTCATGTAGATAGATTGGAGAATTCGGGCAGATGATTTCGTTTGCGAACGTACATCACCAGCCCACATAAAGTTCCAGGATTTATGTGAAGATTCCCTACTGCAAGATTCCGATGGCTGCGGCTGTCGGCGGTAATTGGTAGTGGTGGGAGGGATGAGTTTAAGAATGTGGTTTAGACGATGGATACATATGCTCTTGGAGATGGATGAGAGGGTAGTTTGGTAAGAATAAAAGAACTAACAGATTACAATTTTAAAAAATGGACCTATGTGAATAAAAGTTTCATAAATGGTTATTGTTAAAAAAGTATTTTTCCCTGAATTTAGTTGAACTATTGTTTGGTAGTAGTATTTTTTACAATTTCCTGAACTCCGCATTTCTTTCTTGGTAATCGATTCTCCTCCGCCAAGTAGTTGGGCGGTCCACTTGTAGGGAGTGCCCAATTTACTGGCCCACGTTCGCTTCTTTTAGATCTGTTTGATTTAGCTCCCATGTAACACGTCATGACAATTTAAATCTCCAAGATATGTCCTCTCTTATATATACTTATTATTAAAAGTACAACGCTTTTGATAAGCTGGGCAACAAAATAAATTCACGATTCCCCTAAAAAAATTGATCAACTCGAAATCTTGTCCTGCAGTTTCGGAAAACCAACAAAATGATTGTCTAAAAGTGTTCACTTTGGAGCTCCTGGCCTAGCCCAGACTTTAGGTTGATAAGATTTTGGAGAGACTCAAGTTCGAGTCTCGTATTGGGCAGAAAAAATATTTAACTTTTCATCCTGAAAAAAATGTGTTCACTTTCAGAAATTAACTGTTTTGGGAAAAAAGGCTTGGGTGCATTGTTCATCATTTTGACCAACTAAAACAACTGATGAGAATGCGTCAAAGGTCACATCAATGAAAACTAAAACCATACACCATTCTACCCAAACCATGTTTTGTTACTTTAAAGAACTGAATCTATATATGTTTTTTTGTTTTGGGGAAAACAAGGAGGGTTAGGTATAGATCCTAACAACATATGGTTAGAATTAGATATTACACTCTTGAAAATACGATGAACCAATGAATTTAGTAAAAGTTTAATATGACACGAAAGTTGAAGAGTATGCGACTATTCTAGTTTTGTCTGTAGTAGAGGTGCACATGGTTTCCTCCCGAATATCAACAGACGAAAAACCAGATAAAGCTCATATTTATATACTAGTTAATTTGGCACCACGTTAGCTTATAATCTGGTATATGTGTCCAACAAAGCGCCCGACCACAAGTTCAACAGACAGTTCAAGAGAATAAAAAGATGGTTAATACGCATTAAATATACATAATCATACATATATAACACCAAATATGTTGTACCAAACAAAAGTCATTCACAACAGTGCACCATAGCAAAATTGACATAGGATATCCTAGTAGGGCCCAATAGACCCCTAAACAAAAGTCATCTACAAAAGTGCATTATAGTAGATGACGTTAGATATCATAACAAAAGTTATTCTCAACAAACTATAAAACCAATTAAAAGTTATTCGCAAGAGTTGACGATGGTTCATTTCATAATGCAGATATGTGTTCGGTATCTCATAGCAGGAGCGAACATCGTATAAGAGAAATTATAGTTTATGTTTATTGTTGTAGTTGTGCATTGTTATTTTAGGGTATTGCTCGTATATTACTTGCTATGGCCTCATTATTATTGAATCATCCTACTTTTATAATTATGTATATACTTTTCACAAATAATAAATGTAAATGTGTATCAAACAAGTAATATATAATTATGATAATTTAATATTTTCTAAAATTTGATATAATCTCCTTATACATGAAGAGAATATTTGAGGCCAAACATCAGAACAAAGGTAATCGAGAACAAGCACATATTAGCAATGTGTCGTAGGTAAAGCAAAATAAAAATATATACAAACAAGCAAAACTGATGACGGTAATCCACCAAAAATCCATCATGCCAATAATATTATTAAAATTTGCCACAACGAAACTTATTTTGAACACTTTGTTTTTTTAAACCAGTTCATATAAGATATATTATTAAAGTTTGTTATGACGAAAATCTATTTGAACTCTCTGATTTTTTTAAATCAATTCATACTTGACAAAATCAACAAGTTTTTTTCTCAAAAAAAAAAGAAAACACTTTGAATTTTAAAATTAAGATAAGAGGGATACACAGTTGGGTCAAGGGTCAAATCTTCCAAGCAAAAAGTACCATGCAACAAAATAATAAATAACAAAAATAAAAGAAAATAGGATTGACGTTTATTGTTCACGAGAACAGTGCCCGATAAATAACAAAAATAAAAGAAAATAGGACTGACGTTTATTGTTCACGAGAATAGTACCCGATATATAAAATAAAAAAAAACAAAAAAAAAAAAAAAAAAATAAAAAAAAGAAATAAAAAAAGTTTAAAAAAAAAGAAGAAAATGACGTAAAGTTAAAATAAAATATAAAAATAAAGAAAAAACAAAAGAAAAAAGAAATAAAAAATTAAAAAAGAAAGAGAGAAAAATGACGTAAGGGTTACTGTTCATTGCTCTTACGCGGCTTATTATATTGTCTAATTCGTAATTAAAATGGATGAGAGCTGGTTTCAAGAAGCAGGACCCACTAAATTTTATAGATCAAGCTGTCAACCTATGATACAGCCCACCCTCCCTATTCACTATTCTGTTTAATTAAGCTTTCAAAAGCCTCAATTTTCAGCCGATTTTTGTATTTACGTATATCAACATAGACCAGAAGAAGCTCATCTCACCTATTATACTACAGCATCAGTGGAGCCACAATTATGGTTAAGATGCATAATTTTTTTTAAAAAAAATTATGAACCACACCCTTCCTTCCGCCCCTGACCACACGCACCGCTTTCAGCTTTTAATGCATGCTGAAATGTGCTAACCTTTTCTTAAAATTATGAACCACACCCTTCCTTCCGCCCCCTGACCACACGCATGCTCAAATGTAGCTAACCTTTTCTTTCATATCAGGGCTCGAGTTTTAATAATGTATTGGCGACATTCACTTTAGTTTTTAAAGAATTCATTATTTGATCGAGCACCAAAAACAAAGATTCTCGAGTTTTATTGAAAATCTTGGAACTTGGACTGGAAGGGTCATGGGATTGAAGGGTCATACTAGAGAGATTATATTTGGTATCTTAACTTGCGTAAAACAGTTAGTTTTATTGTGTGATTGTGTGAGAAAACTTAATATAAAATGAATAAATGGAACCTTTACATTTGGTGTTGAAAAGAAACAATTACCTTTTCTTTGTACTCCAAAATAATACTTAATTGGAATCACATCTGTAATTCTAAAATACACTGTATCACACAAATCCTTCACAATTTTCACTAAAAACAAATTCTATATCAATGATCAACCAATATGTGCCACTTTTGGCACTTCAACTGGGAACTCATCAACCTCATCCATCCAAGGGTTCATCTCCTTAGCCGGTTCAATCCGTCTCAACGCCCTCCAAACTGCACTATTACACTTGAATCCAGAACCAAAAGCGATTTGCCATGTCCTGTCGCCTTTTTTGATCCTCCCCTTCGCCTCAGTATATGCCAACTCATACCATAACGAACTGCTGGATGTGTTACCGAATCTATAAGAGTCATCCTCGATGGCTCCATATGCCATTCACTCAACTCGAGATTCTTTTCAATCTCATCCAGCACCGCTCTTCCACCAGCATGAATGCAGAAATGCTCGAAAGCAAGCTTGAAATCCGGAATATAGGGCTTAATATTCATTTTCAATATTTTTCTTGCAACTAGTGTGACAAAAAATAGTAATTGTTCGGACATGGGAGGACTAATGGGCTAAAGTTGTGATGTGTTGTTTTCAGTGCCTCTCCCGCCACGGCCATTAAGTCTTTGGAAAGTGCGACCCCTACTTCTTTCTTGTCATCCTCTTCTTGAAATACGCAGCTATAGCTCTTATCATCGGCGCCTTTGTGAGTCCGGACGGTGTGGATGAGTTGATACTTTGCACGACGTTTATCCGACGGTTTATTGGAGAGGAGGATGGCGGCTCCGCCCATTCGGAAGATGCAGTTCGAGACAAGCATCGATCGATTGTTGCCGAAATACCAATTCAGGGTTATGTTCTCCATGCTCACTACCAAGGCACATGAGTTGGGGTGAACCTGACACATGCATACAAATTTCGGAGTTAAGCTTGGTCAGACTTTTCCCGTGCGGGACATATGATTTGGTATCTACCAAAAAATAAAATTTTCACCTTGTGGTTCTGACATTAACGATAACTTCGATTGATGGATTTTAAGGAGTCAAATAAAATTCAAATAAATATGAACATTTTTAGCTTTGACAATAGTAATTATTATGCCAATAATATACGTCATAGCTCTTGTATCTATACCCTCGATAGGATGGAAAATTCATAATTTGCACGCGGTGCCGAACTTGCCTTTATGGATACTAAAAATGGCCGCAGACGGTAGCCTTAGAGCACAAATTCTTTTGCAAATTTATCTAAAACGTCGAACTTAGTCCTTAACCAATCTCATGTCACATCAAATAAGTTATTTTCCGATCAAAGTAACTAATTCACAAGGGTGATTAAACAAAAAAAAAAAAAAAAACAAACTGCAAAAGTTGCTTTGCAAGATCAATAGATATCAAACCAGCACTGCACCCCATTCCACCAAGATTATAGCTCAAAATATTCCCTCTAAGCTTATAATGGTTCACAACATTGAGGAAAGAGATGGTGTTGGGTTAAACAAACTGCAATTCACCACAAGAATACCAATATCCTTAGCTTTTACACCGGTTTTTTCTAACAATTCATCAATCGCTCCGAACATAACCATCTCCGCTTCTTTCTTGCCTCTGACATGCATGGGTTCGCAGGCACACTTAAAATGGCTTCCGGAAAATACGTATTCTGTCCCAAACCCGACCTTTCCAAGATTTTCTTCTGAAAAGCTAGATTTTCAGGCGTAAAAGAGTTTGCATCAAATGATCTTTGCATAAACAGTTCTTTGCTACACATGAACTTAGGATTGGGCTTGTAACATGCGAAGTCACCAGGTACACTTTCTTGGCCTAGTCATGAAGTAGAGGGTGGCTAAGAAAACCATTAGTGAAGAACATACGAAAACCGAGACAAGATGAATTTTAGTTGATCCATAAAAGGATAAAATCGTCGGTCGTTACAGTGGAGAGATGAGCAGAGGAAATCCCAACTAAAGGGACTAGAAACAAGTACATGGCATGTGAATCAAGTAATGATAGCCAAGTTTCACATATTTCAGCCTAACAGAGAGCACAAAGTTGGGCAAACTATTACGATATTTCGTAGAATCGACCAAATCTTTCCCGGTCGGCATTTTTGTTCATTTCTTCATTTCCCATCGTTTTTTTTAACAAATCCTAAGAACAGCCCACTGATCAAAATCAAATCTTTGGCTAAGAAAATTGCTGCAAAGAACACAAAGTTATGGAAAAACCCTGAAAATCGGTGGAAGAATTTCCAGGAGGAGACAGAACAACTTGTGATGTAAAAATGGAAGGGAAGTATGTGAGAATTTAAAGAATGGAAGTGTGTTTAGTGTGTGGTGTGGGAATGGATACAACTACCCCAACGAACCCCTTTTAATTGTAAACGCGGAGTGGCATTGAATTGCCAGTCGGGAAAATAGCAGGAGGATTTGTGTGTGGTGATTTTATCATGTTATTTTTTATTGTTATTAACTTTTTGGGTGGTTTTGTCCATGCCAGGTTGATTTCTGTTTTGCCAAGCCTCTGCATGTAACTGGCGGTTCACGTTTCCACAATTTATTTATTTAATAAATTTATTCAACTCACGTTGCCTTAAACATTAAATAGCATACACTTCATGGTCAAAGTCACATGGCCCGTGTCAGCTACATCTATGGATCAAATTGGTTCAATAGTTGATATGCTAGTTTATTATTATTTATTTAAAAGATTGTATATTTAATTATATTGGGGTATAAATAAGGAGGAAATCAAATGTATACAAGTATTTCCCCTCTCGTAGGAATTCGAAATTTAAAAAAATCACGCAATCTTTGGAAAGTGTTGGATGGATTTTGTTATTTGATATTCAAACCAACTTTAGCAGTTTTATTGTATATAATTTAACTCACCTAATCTAACAAATATTGAATATGTACTCTTAAAAAAATATTTTATTATTTTATAATTAATATAAATTAAATATTAATTATATAGTATATTCAGTCCATCTTCTAGCGTTTACGATCAAAATGTTACTCTTAGCTTTCATCCAAAAAGTTACCCATTAATTAATATAATTTAATATATATATTTTTCGGGGGCGGGGCGAAAGCGAAGTATTTTGCACAAGTGACGTGACTCGACTCGAGTCTTTCCCAAAAGGAAAGATGAGCTTAACCATTTTCGGCTAAGGTCGAAGCTCTAAACTTAAAAAAAAAAAATTGTTAGCATTAAACTTCAATATTTTTGATAGAAGCTTTTGGAAAAAATTTTCCGAATCACATAATACATGTAAAATATTTGTAAGTTGATGTCCTGATTTTTTAATTAATTTTTGAATCAAGCAAGAGATTTATTTAGGATCAGTGGGTAATTTAACTAAATAACTATATTTAATAAACATTTATAAAAATAACCTGAAAAATTAACAAATTTAAAAAGTAACCTTAGCCGCCAACTGGCGGTGTGGCGCGTTCAACATGTGACGCCAACCCAGTTGGCGTGACCATATAAAATATTGGTCATGCCAACTGAGTTGGCGTGACCAACGTAGAATAATAGTCACGCCAACTCAGTTGGCGTGACCTTTGTTTTTATACGGTCACACCAACTGGGTTGGCGTGACATTAATATAATAGTTCTGCCAATTGGGTTGGCGTCTCTTGTGCTATAAATAAAGCCCTCCGCCTCTCATTTCTCCCACACATTCACTCGAGTCTCTTTTAATATTTTGTTATATGATAAAATTCTGATATGCTCTGTAGTGCAGCTTTAGCTGATTCTACATCAGAAAGATTTTATTAGCTACTAGTATACTATCTATAGTTATAAGAAATTGTATTATTAGATCAATTAAAATATGTCTATTCAAGTTTTATTTTTGAGGGGATATACGAGGTAATAGTATACGTCTGAGTTAGTCTGATATTGTGGTCCATCAAGAGGTACAACCATACGTCGTACAATTAATTTTCTACAATTATTAGATAAAGTATATGATCTCACTGGGTTCGATCGTAACCAGTTCTTTTGAATTATATGCTAGGCATATGTTCAAAGATTTTTCGGGGTTACGTCAGACTATTTTACCCATAGATGATGATTACAATTTAGCATGGCTACTTGATTCAGAACAGGGTCATAGTTGCTTGGAATTTTATATACAAGCAGAGAACCAAGGAATTATGATTAACATTCCAGAAATGCCAGAATGAATGAGTTAGTTTTTCAGAAGGATTGACGACATCTGTTATTCAAGAGACGTCTGTTGCTCGACATCAAGCTGAGGGTTCATATAGTGGTAGAGACCGAGATGATCATCCAGTAGAGATGTTGATAATGTTGCTGATGAGCCACAAGCAGACAATTTTGCTGATTTTGGTGATCAAATTAGTTCTGAACCAGAGGGGATTCCATCTGATGATGAGACTGATGCTGATGATGATGAAGTTGATATTGGTGTGATGGCAGAAGCAGTTGAAAACCAAGAGGAGGTGGCACCCAGACGAGAGAGAGAAGGTCAGATTATGAACATGAGAAATGATCATCATTATCCCAACCAACCCTTCTTTTCCATGACACATCCAGAAGTTTTTGGAGATTCGATTGACAATCCAACAGGCCGTTGGGGGGAGTTTTATGATTACTCCAAAGGGGTGAACCTATCGCAACATGGTCTTCAAAGATAAATTCATTTGCAGGCAGCTGTGAAGGATTATTCAGTACGTGTTGCAAAACGTGAGTACCACGTTGTTAAGAGTACAAAAACATTGTGGAAAGTAATATGCAAACACGGTACAGAGGATATACCTTGCAGATGGTACCTGCGTGCATGTTTGGATAAAAAAAGTTGGGTTATTCAAAATAACCAAATATGGTGGTCCTCACACTTGTCTGCTGAGTGAGCTGTCGCTTGATCATTCGAACTTGGATAAGAATATGATTGCTAGCTTGTTATTGGGAATCGTTCGTCGTGATCCAGCTTATGAAATCAAGTATGTGATTCAAACAATGAAAGATAAGTATGGATTTGAAATATCATATGCAAAAGGCTAGCATAGTTTGAAACGTGCAGTACGGAACGTGTATGGAACCTGAGAGAGCTCGGTCAATAAATTACCTTTCTATATGGGAGCTTTGCAAAAATGGAATCCAGGCACAGTCGTGGAGTGGGATCATCTTGATAATGCAAGACCAAGAGAAAAAACTTTGAGTTATGTTTTCTGGGCCTTCCAACGTGTATAGATGGTTTCCGGCACTGTCGTCAAGTTATTACAGTGGATGGCACACATCTGTATATAAAATATCAGCATAAGATGTTGATTGTTGTGCCCATGGACGCGAATAATCAAGTGTTACCGCTGGCATTTTCAATTGTGGATGAAGATAACTTTTTGTCATGGAAATGGTTCTTGGAGATGGTTAGCAAACACATTATTGGAGAATCTGGCGGCGTGTGTTTGATTTCTGATCGACATCCGGGCCTTATTGCAGCAGCCGAATGTATCCCCGACTTCAAAACCCCCTCCGTGGAGTGCATCGATTTTGTTTGAGACATCTTTGCTCAAACTTTAATAGTCGTTTAAAAAACGTGCCTTAAAAGACTGTGTTGGAAAGCTGGATCAGAAAATCAACTGATAAAATTTGAGCGTACGATGGAAGAGATCAAAACCATTGAACCAAGGGCTTTGATTACCTGAATCGGATTGATAAGTCTCAGTGGACACTTGCTCATGATGAAGGATGACGTTGTGGTATCCTAACAACAAATATGTCGGAGTGCATAAATGGAGTAATGAAATGTGCACGTCGCCTTCCAATCACTGCCATTGTACAATTAACATTCGATCGTTGTGTGCATTATTTTTTCGAGCGATTGAAAAAAGCAGATAGAATGATCAATATAATCAAGAATGGCCGGATTATACTTTTGAAAAATATGTTCGGGCTGATCTTCACTCCATTCATCATGAAGTTCAGATGTTTGATCGAAGGCATCTAACAGCCTCAGTTATCACAAGGATGCAAGTTGGACGTGGGGGTAATACTCATGTTGTGAAGCTCAAATCAAGGGAATGTTCTTGTTGGAAGTGGAAAGAATTTGGCATTCCTTGCTCACATGTGATACAAGTATGTCGAAATTATGGCATAAACGCAAAAATATTTGTCAATGAGTATTATAATATGCAAGAATATTGGAGCACATATCAAGGTCAATTTGGAGCACACGCGTCACGCCAACTCAGTTGACGTGACCAATATTATTATGGTCATGCTAACTCAGTTGGCGTGACATATTGAACACGCCAACTGAGTTGGCGGCTAAGGTTAATTTTTAAATTTGTTAAATTTTGAGTTATTTTGTTATTTATTTATTTAATTAAGGTTATTTAATTAAATAACCCTAGGATCAGTTATTGAAAATACATAGAATTTATTAACCAAACACGTCACAAAATGTGAATTCTACCTTGCTTTAACATGTAATTATTAGGGAGAAATCATGTCTCCATCGAAAGAAAGTGGACAGCATATATTTTTAATTCGCTTTGAATGACAGGTAGAGTGTATTGTCAAGCACAGTTGATTACAAACCCGTGAATTTTAATTTTTCAACTATAAAAACGGATCTAAAATCGGAATCGAGAGCTTACAGTTCAATTCCTGTTCATTAAAAAAGGATAAGTTTCAGATATGAGTCTTACAATAGTAATCTCAAACTCTTATGACTAATCCAATATAGTCATATATAAATTGTTTTTAATCAAAAATCGTGTTAGACTTTTGTTTTTAATTAATACTAGTCCTAAAATTTTGTTTTTAATCAAAATGGTGAACTTCACGTGGATCCTCTCTAGTTTTCATAATTATCGTTTTCTCCTCTAGTTTGAATAATAACATCTACATCATCAAAAGAGAGATAGTTGTAATTTTTTTATATATTTATAAACTAAATGAGATGTTATTGTAATATAGCTTTACAATGTAGATATATGTAATTGTTCAAACTAGATGTGAAATTTGTAAAACAGCTGTTCTACAAGGAAGACACATGCAATATCCATTATCAAAAGTGTCTAAAGCCTCATATTCAATTATGAGATCATATTTGCTAATTAATTCCGTGGAACCATATTTGATACCTCTTTGTTTTTTTAAATTTGCATATATATTTTATTTGTCGATCCGGTTAATACAAGAAGATAGTTTATTTGGGGAAATTCTTTGATGCATCAAGTTTGACATACACCTAAATATACAAATATATATATGTATAGATATATTTTTATGTATATTGGTGTATGCGGTGAGAATGTCAAATATTATTTAATGCAACGCAGCCTATAGGTAGTCGTTTACATATCTGAAATCCCTTTGCTTTCTCGGCCATTAATTTTTGTATATTTTAACTATTTACAGAGAACCGACATTTTGAAATCGAGGAGCCATCTCTCAATATTAATTGTCTTAATTAATGCTTCTAACTATCACTTACCAACTGCTATTTCTGAGGATATTATGTCTTAAGACTAACAGGTCGCTAGTCCTTATCCTCACTGAATGATACCTAAGCCACGTCAGCCTGCTTTAAATTTCTTTTTATTATGAAATTTAATTATAAAATGACTGATAGTTTTATTTTTTTAAAAAAAATAAAAATTAAAAAATTCATCGAATCAGAAAAATAATTGTAATGGTTTTGCTTCTCCCTGAGCTACACCTGAGGTGAAGTTCAATTTTGTGACAAGTAATGTACCCTTACGGAGTTGTGAAACCACCTCTATCGGGAGTAATATATTTTAAATTTTGAAATCATCCCTTTATTTATTTTTCAAATTCTTCAATTTATTCTTTGAATTAGAAGTTTAGAATGTAAAGTATGCGTTTTTGTCTAACTACAATCCACATGAATTAATTACCTTTTCCAACTTAATCAAAATCAATTTTTTTTGGAGGAATAATTACCTCTATCGTGATAGCGATCGACACGTGGTGTTTAGTCTGTTTATGTTTTAAAAATTTGAGTTAGCACCGTTATCACATGTTGAAAAAATGCTTAATTAATTAGATTAAGCACCGAGGACCAAAGAAAACGAATCCGCACGTCGGAATGTACTGGAGGTCGCGATCGCCATGTGTTGGCCCGATTGATCGCGAATCGACTGGAAAAATGCCGAAAGCTTCTGCCAAGCGCTATTGATCGAGCACGAAGGCGCGATCGGCAGCGAGTGTAAATAAAAGGCGTGATCGATCGCGCCCTTTGTGGCCATGTATGTTTCAATAGATAGGTGCGTCCTTCACGTTTCAGTGAGTTTTTTCATGATTTGTTGCATCCAATTGATGTCCTTTGGTAGCACAACTTGGTCTAGTATATATAGAACAACCCTTGGTTGGATTGAACACTGATTTTCGAATCAACATCAGATTCAAGGGAAAAAATTTGTGCATCTTGTTCATCCTAATTCTTGTTCAATTTTGAGTGCTTTCAAACCTTGTGGTTTTGTGGATTTGTGATTTGGTGTGCTCCTATCACATATAATAGCCGTTGCATCTTGAGACAAATTGCCAATTGAACTGTTAACACCATAGCAGTGCAATATTATCTTAAGCACGGAGATTCCAATCTCGCCTCGACATCCTTAATCCTAAAGCCTTTGTTACTTTGTTTGCATTGCCCACAAGAATACACATCCAAGAAAATTTTAAACTACAACCCTAGACAAATCAAGCAACAAATGGCTTTTTTCGAGTACAACAACGACTCACATTCATCATGGTGAAAGGCCGGCGGAGAAATTCAATGAAAACAACTTCAAGCGATGGTAACAAAAAATGCCATTTTATTTGACAACCATTGGGTTGGAAAGGTTCCTCAATGAGGATGTTCCTATCATCAGGAGGAGGATGAAACCGACAACCAAAAGAGGAATGCGGTTGTCGCATGGAATAAACATGATTTTTATGTAGGAACTACATATTCAATGGACTTGACAACACATATACAATGTGTATGTCTAGTGAAGATGGCCAAAGAACTATGGAATTCTTTGGAGAAAAATTATCAATTTGAGGATGCCGGTATGAATAAATTCATCGTTGGACGATTCCTAGACTTCAAGATGGTCGATACTAGGCCAGTGACATCGCAAGTACAAGAAATTCAAGTAATTGTGCACAACATTCATGCGGAAGAAATAAGTCTAAGTAATTCATTCCAAGTTGCCGTAATTTTAAAAATTGCCTCCTAGTTGAAAGGATTTCAAGAATTATCTAAAGTTCAAGCGGAAAGAAATGACTCTTGAAGACCTTGTGGTTCGTCTAAGAATCGAGGGGTACAACAAAAATTCCTAGAGGAAGACGAGTAGACTCCAAATGGAACCAAGAGCTAGAACAAAGAACCGGAACAAAGCGTAAGTTTGATGGTATGACCTCCAAAAATGGCAAGGCGGAAAAGTCACAGGGTAACTACTATAAGTGTGGAAAGCCCAATCACATGGCAAATGATTTTCGTAATAAGGACAATCGTAGGAAAGCAAAGGATCAAGTCAATGTAACCGAAGATGATCGGAAATCAAACGACTTGAATGATCTAATGTAACCGCTAATCTTGAAGCGAACTTGGTAGATAACCAATGAAAATAGTTCGTCAATTCCGGTGCAACCCGACATGTGTGCTCGGACAAAGCCATGTTCTCCACATACACTCCAATAAGTGGGCTTCAACACAACATGTGAAAACTTTACTACATCTCCAGTAGTTGGATTGGGGAAAAATGGTTCGAAAGATGACTTCGGGAAAGGAATTGACCCTCACTGATGTACTACATGTTTCTGAAATCCGAAAGAACCTGATATCCAGATCGGCGCTAGTCAAGGCGGGCTTTAGAATAACTTTAGAATCTGAAAAATTGTACTCTCCAAAAATGGAGTTTTGTAGGAAAAGGCTATATGGATATTAGCCTTTTCAAGATGAATGTAATCCGTCAATTTGAAAGTAATAAAAGTTAATGCTTCTATTATTTGATTGAGTCGTGTGATTTATGGCATGATCGATTAAGTTATGTAAATTAATAAAACTTCATGTGTAACTAGTACCAAATTGTATATGTTTCATACTAACTTTACGTGTAATACGTACCGAAACTAGTATAGGTTTCATACCAATTTCACGTGTAACTTGACAAAATTTGTAGAGGTTTATACCAATTTCATGTGTAATTAGTACCAAAATTGTAAAAATTTCATACTAATTTAATATGTATTCAGTACCGAAAATAGTATAGGTTCGTATCAGTTTCAATCATAATTAGTACCAAAATTATATAGGTTTCGTACCAATTTTATGTATACTAAGTACCGAATTGTATATGTTTATACCAACTTTACGTGTAATAGTTTCGAATATAGTATAGGTTTCATACCAACTTTACGTGTAACTAGTACCAAATTAAATAGATTTTACCAATTTTATGTATACTTAGTACCGAAATTATATAGGTTTCATACCAACTTTATGTGTAATAAGTTTCGAATATAGTATATGTTTCATATCAACTTCACATGTAACTAGTACCAAATTGTATATGTTTCATATCAACTTTAAGTGTAATAAGTACAAAAATTGTATATGTTTCATACCAATTTCATGTGTAATAAGTACCGAAAAAGTATATGTTTCATTATTTCATGTATAATTGTACCAAAATTGTATATGTTTCATACCAATTTCATATATAACTAGTACCAAAATTGTATTGGTTTCATACCAACTTCATGTATAACTAGTACCAAAATTGTATATGTTTCATACCAACTTCACGTGTAATAGTATATGTTTCATACCAATTGCATGTGTAACTTGTACTAAAATTGTATATATTTCATATCGATTTTATGTGTAACGTGTCAAAATTATATAGGTTTCGTACCAACTGTAATGATTCTCAAAATTAAAAGTTTAACTTTAGTATATGAGTATTATAGTCATAGGGAGTTAGAACAAAATTTTAAGCTGCAGTGCAGTATAAGGAGTTTGAATTATAGTTTTTAGGGAACTGATTTTCATAAGTAATTTTAACAATGGAGATATTTTTAGTTTCCCCCATATTTGAAATGTATCAACAGTAATTATTAATCTATTGATCAAACGACTTTATAATTCCCTTCCTGAAAATACTATTCAATTCCGGAATCCAAAATGTGCGAATTATTGCATCAGAAATAGAAGATCGAGAATAAGCAGTCTTGAAAAGCCCAATAAATTATTGATATGCTTGGGATTTCGATCGGGCGGC
>CAJQUN010002586.1:0-24868 GCA_907163345.1 Haberlea rhodopensis | reverse complement strand
TCCGTGGAAAGATAAAGAAAGGGCTACACTTTCATATAGATCACTTTGCCCCGAAATCAAATAATGAAGAGTTACAAGCAAGAGATCAAAGAGCAAGTTTATCAATCTGTTTTGTATCAAGCTTGTCTTGCATCAGACTGACTTGTCCAGACCAGACCAGCAGACCAGCAGACCAGACTGAACCAGACCAGTAGACAGAACAGCAGACCAGACCAGCAGACCAGACTGAACCAGACCAGCAGACCAGACCAGTCCGGTCCGAAATACAAATAGCCCAAACCAGATATGACCGTTGCAAGCTCGGGAATAGTGCAGAACCTTTCCAACGGGCATATTCTTGTGTCTAACGTATATATCATTACTTGGGGCTATATATACATGATTGGAAGCTAAATAACTGTAATACCCCGAAATGTTATATGATTATGTGCTACGATGATGATTTACGATGTGTTTAAGAGGGTTGTGGTACTTTAATTGGGGGTTATAATTATGATATGATGATATGGTTTAGGGAGCATGTTAGGTGTTTTTAATTGTTGTATGGATGTAGTAAAATTATAAAATATCAAGGGGAGATATTTTTATACATCGTATGAAATACCGGGACACAATTAAACACCACATGGCACCCCAACCTCAGCACCCCCCAATCAATCAGCCACCCCACTTGCCAACCCCTTTCCCAACCCATACCTTATCCTCCTCTCCCCACACTCACCTCCTTCCCTCCTTCTTTCTTCCAAAATCGATGGTGTGAGATGCAGATAAGAGAAGAGAGACTTGTGATTTTATGTGCTAAAGCTTACAAAAAGAGGAGCAAAAAGAGAGGGGTAAGTGGGTACCCCTTTTTCTAGGTTTTTGGTTGAGTTTGGGTTTTGGGGTGATGATTTTATGCATGCTAGTATAGGTATGAACGAAACCTTGGTATGTATGTTTACATGGAAGTATGAAGTTCCTAGCGTGTTTGTTCGAGCATGTTACTTATGTTATGTGTTGGTTTTCTTGTTATGAAAGTAAGTGCTCGAAATTCTGGGCAGAACTAACATGCCTGTTTCCTTGAATTGTGGATGAGGTTGAAGATTTTGATGAGGTTATGTTGCATGATAGCTTAGGTTTTGTTGAACCTTGAATTTAAGTGTTTACATAGAGGTTGTATGAAGCCCCTAGCATGTTTGTTTGAACATGTTACATGTTTTATGTGTTAGAATTTGCTATGAAATGTAGTGCTCGAAAATCTGGGTATAGAAGTTATGATGCCCTATTTCTCTGAAAATGTGGATGAGCACTGATAAAGATGGGTTATTTTAATGCATGTAGGTTTAAGTTATGAGTGAACCTTTAATTTGAATACATGCATGGAAGTATGATGAAGCTATTGATATGCTTGTTTAGGCATTTTAGGTATGTTATGAAGTAGTTTGAAGGTGTGAATTGAGGTGTTCGAGATTTCTGGAAAATCTCGCATGTATGAGAACGACCGATCGATCGGTGATGAACACCGATCGATCGGCAAATGCCGTAGCAAAATAATGAAAATGATGAACAGTTAGCGATCGATCGGTGGGGGAGACCGATCGATCGGTAGTCACTGTTCACGTGTGATAAAATTTTATGTTCTTATTTTTTGTAATTTGATTTCGATTCTCGTATCGGTGCCTAATATTGTATTATGTGGTGGTGTAGAGCCACCCCAGGTACCAGCACAATCAAGGTGATAAGTCTGTTGACTCCTCCTCCTTTTGAAAAGGTACGTAAGAGACGTACGGGCATCGGACGGTAAAACACACATCCCTACACTATGACTATGCATTTATCGCATGAATATATACGACGATGAAATGATGATGTTTATATACGATGAAATGATGATGTTTATACGATGTTTATAAGATGATGTTTATACGATGTTTGTATAATGATGTAATGCGATGTTTATTTGTGGTAAGATGCCACGGGGTAAGATGCCCCACATGGTAAGAGGCCATGCGATGTTTTTTGTGGTAAGATGCCACGGGGTAAGATGCCCCACATGGTTGCCATGCGATGTTTATTTGTGTGTAAGATGCCACGGGGTAGATGCCCCACATGGTAGGAGGCCATGCGATGTTTATTTGTGGTAAGATGCCACGGGGTAAGATGCCCCACATGGTAAGAGGCCATGCGATGTTTATTTGTGGTAAGATGCCACGGGTTAAGATGCCCCACATGGTAAGAGGCCATGCGATGTTTATTTGTGGTAAGATGCCAAAGGGAGATGCCCATATGCATGATTATGAATCAGGAACAACAAGAAGAAGGTAACGAATAACCAGCATGTTCACTTAACTAAGATGTCGTACATTTACTGTTATATTTTGTTATGATGCTATAAGATGATGATGCTATAAGATGATGATGCTTATATGATGACGATGCTTATATGATGATGTTTTAAGATGATATATTTATTAGACGATGATGCTTATATGATGATGATGTTATAGATGATGATATTTACAAGATGATGATGCTTATACGATGATGATGTACAAGAATGATGATATTTATAAGATGATGATTTTAATCATTCATGTCAAGAATTAATGTTTTTATGCATGGCTATGAAACAGGGACAACCAAAGAGGTTAATGCGATTAACCAGGAAGTATACGTTACCAATTATTTTCATGCATTTATTTATATGCCATTGCCTTATGATGTTAAGTAACGATGTACATGCTCATGATGGGTTGTTCCTGTAGGTACACTTTTGGACTAAAAGACTAGTGTCGGGTTGAGGCAGTGAGCTACGAGGAGCACAGGAACGTATAGATTCAGCTTCTGTTTTAGTATCTACTCTAGGAGCAGTATAAATCTACAGGTTAACATTCATTATGGAGTCTAATAAACTTTGAAGTTTTATTTGTCCTGTATTCTGTTAGCTCATGTAGCAACCAGAGCCCTAAGAGGTTATTAATGCATGATTAGTCCTTCTTATGTCTATTAATCACTGTTAAGGTGGGAAGACCCCACATTAGTGGTATCAGAGCAGTGGTTAGATAACTCGGAATGAGTGAATGGTAGCCTTAGCAATAAGTTGGCTAGGTGCTTACTTTTGAACATGTTTTATATGTATGTTGCATATGAAGTAGAAGATGTTTATATTAACATGTTTAATATATCTAACGATGTACTTTATGAACTGCTTTTGGGTATTGTTGTTAACCCTTGTGTTGCAGCATAGCAGCAAATGCTGAAGTAGGTGATGCGATTTCATACGCACTTCTCCGTCGCCCATGCCTCTTGTAGTCTCGACACCCGCTGAAAGAAGGTTGATCACCGATCAGATTGTTTATGATGGCCTCATTTATTTTGAGGGTAACGTGCTGAGGACGGACTTGATTGTTCTGGGAATGTCAAACTCCGAATGCATATGGGCATCTGTGTGCTGAACACGTATCAGGCAGTTGGGGACTGCAGGCAAGGACTGTCCGATTCAGGTCTGTTATGGGAGTCCAATGGACATTCTATGGGGATGATTCCCGTTCAAGGATTCCGTTAATATCTGTTGTCAAGATGGCACAGTTATTGGAACAAGACCATAAAGGATATCTCATCTATACTGTTTTATGACGGAAAAGAGAAAAGAGTTAAAGGTTGAGGATGTGCCCGTAGTGGCGGTGTTTTCCTGGTGTAGCTCCGGAAGAGATTCCCGGATTCCCACCGACGAGAGAGGTCGAGTTTGGGATTAAGTTACTACCAAGACGTCTACCATTTCTCGTGCCCCGTATAGGATGGCACCAACGGAGCAAAAGGAGTTAAATGTTCAGTTCAGGAGCTCCTTGACAAAGGCTATATAAGCCTTAGCGTATCGCCCTGGGGTACACCAGTTTAAATTGTTAAGAAGAAAGATGGATCGATGCGTCTATGTATTGACTACAGACAACTGAACAAGGCTACAGTAAAGAACAAGTACCCACTTCCGAGGATCGATGACTTTTCGAGTCAGTTGCAGGGTACGAGGCTCTACAGTAAGATCGATCTGAGGTCGGGGTACCATCAGATTCGAGTAAGAGAAGATGATGTTCAGAAGACGACGTTCAGGACTAGATATGGGCACTATGAATTCCTGGTCATGCCTTTTGGGGTGACGAATGCCCCAGCTGTTTTATGAGCCTGATGAACAGGGTGCTCCAACCATGTTTGGATCAGTTCGTCATAGTTTTCATGGACGATATGCTTATTTACTCTCGAACTGAAGAGGGATACATGAAGCACTTGAGAACAGTACTCCAGATCCTTAGGGATTGCCAGACCCCTGGCACAGCTGACTCAGAAAGGAGTGTCGTTCTATTGGTCCGAAGCTTGTGAGGAAAGCTTCCAAGAATTGAAGCGTCGTTTGATTACGACACCTATGTTGGTGATTCCTTCTGAGAATAAGAGGTTCACTTTGTATACGGATGCGTTACTACAGGTTTGGACTGTGTGTTGATGCAAGATAAGCATGTGGTGGCTTCATCTCGACAGAGAGACTGAAACCACATGAGGCTAGGTACCACCAGTCCAGGATTTGGAGCTGGCAGCCATTATTTTCACCTCGAAGATTGGAGGCATTACTTGCATGGTACGTCGTTACCATCTACACGGAATATAAGAGCCTGAAGTTTTGTTCACACAGGCTGAGTTGAATAGGCAACAAAGAAGATGGATGGACTATACATGTAAAGCAAATTTGATAGCAGACGCCTTAAGTCGGAAGTGAAAAGTACTGCTGAGAACGCTATGTGTTTATCAGCGATGATGACTTCTTATTGCCATCTGGGCTATGATTTGGATGTGGACGCGTCGCCGGTGCGAGTGTCAACCTTGTTGGCTGAGCCAGACATATTCGAGATTATCAGGAAAGCCCAGAGGTCAGATGATGAGGTTCAGAGGTGGTCGTTTTTTTTTTAGTACTTCGAGGACAGCCACCAAAGTTCAGGATGACAGAAAATGATTCCTTGAGGATGGGCAACCGATGGGTAGTCCCAGATACGCCGGAGTTGCTTAAAGGAATATCGGAACGGGCTCATAGTAGTCGGTTCAATATCCACCCAGGAGGAAGGAAAATGTATAAGGACCTAAGTGGTCAGTTCTGGTGGAGACGCATGAAGCACGATGTGATCGCTTCGTTAAAAGATGTTTGATCTGCCAACAGGTAAAGGCAGAGGCCTGGTAGTGAGCTGAAGAGCTTGAAGGTACCTAAGTGGAAGTGGAGGCATTTCATTATGGACTTTGTGACCCACTTACCAGGGACGGCCTCTGGATTTGATGCGATCTGGGATCGTGGTTAGGCTAACGAAGGTAGCTCACTTCATCCCCTACTGTATGACTTTTGCGTACCTAAAGATGACCCAGTTATATGTGCGGATGTGGCGAGGTTGCATGGGGTTCCAGTCTCGATAGTGTCTGACAGAGACCCAAGGTTCACTTCACATTTATGGGAGAGTCTCCAGACAGCTTTGGGCACACACGGTGTACCAAACATATATGTCCATCAGAAACCCTGCACAATACTCTGTTACATACACACAATATATATATCATCACTTACAAAATGACATCGCAATTTAGTCATGCCTCATTGATTTCTGTGATTCATCAAGTCGGTCACAATGATCACTCTAACATCATATTTCTTCACATAGTTAAGATGATTAGATATCACAGTTACCCAGAGATGCCATTTCCTTGAACGAGACTTGTGATAATCACCGCCTTTGTATCAACTACCATTCTCAAGGATTTCACCAGCTCATCCAAAAGATTCATTAATTTATTAACACTCTCTACACAATCACACGTATATTGACATACGGTACATACAGCTTCACAGCTGAAACTAACACAAAGCAAGTCCGCTAAGCATCCTCACTCCATCAACATGGATAGTGCCAATAAGGCTTACATGTCTTAGAACAAGACTATAAAGATACACATCAAACAAATCGATACCACACACACATCGCTGAATGAGTCGAAACAGGAATTGCACTACTCCTTCATCATGCATATACAACTTCCATACCCAAAAACTTGATCGAATTTCAAGTATATGGCTATTCAACTTTCTCCTTGATCCAAAAGATACAAACAAGTTCATGAGAGTGCATTCTTGTTATTCGTATTCAACCACTCGCAAAGTATCTATGCAACAGAGATAAATTCCAACAATGGTTATCGTAATCAATCACACTCCAACCAAGAGATGTTTCCTCATACCTCTTACACAAGGAATTCTCTCAGTACTTCCAACACAAATTCTATAGTTGCCACAGTAACACTCACCGCAATTATTTCGCTGGTCCCCTGAGATCAATCATATACTGGCTCCGCGCCAGATATTAGTCCGAACTCACGACTCAACAGTATAATGTGATTATACCCACTTGGTCCACAACTCTGTGTACAAGTTACCAGTACAACCACAGTGTACAATAAACTCAAATGGATAACAATCTCAGTTATGTCCACGATCGTCTGATACGCGTCAAGTATAACACACGTCAGTCGTACCAATAACACTAATTTTTAAAGAATACATTACGTTCATGTTGAAATCCAAATATCCAAACATCCAAACACTTGTTTGAGAACTCTCATCTCAAATCTCGTGACCATACCACATGGACAAGAAGCTCTTGTTGCCATAACATACAATGTATTATACTCTTGTTAGTCACATTCCATCGAATGTTTAGGTCCCTTGTTTCCATCAGGTGTGCACATCACCACCACATATGAGACAGTCCAGGATAATATCACATGTTTCACACTGTCCCATTCTAGGAGTACATAAACATTCCTAGTTCACATCATGATGTCATTATGAAAATACATACAGAAGAGCGAAGAGAACATCCTCTTCCCAATCTCACGACCAGATACAGATTATCACATCTGCCAAAGTCGTCAACTATTACAGTTCAATCATCACCCATGAGTATGTAGTGACATGTTTATTTGTCTCACAATTATCTCTGTTCACATGCAATGTCTATATCAACCAGCTCAATGTCAAGACACATACACCTTTATAATTCAGCATACACATAGCACATCCAACTTTACAGTCCACAGAACCAAATGCCATATCGATACATCGCGCAAGCAAACGTACTCAACTAAGTTTTCTCGTGTCAATCTAAGACACACAATGGTATGCCACTCATACCAATCTGTTCACAGACTCCCATAGACACATCCATATCTCATCACACATCAGAACGATGACACAGAATACGATAACACAAAGTACCCATTGAAGGTCATCACCGAAATCTCATACGGTGTGTATTAGCTCTAACATGTACCAGCTCAGCTTTCCTCACCATTGACATAGGGTTAAGCACTATAACCCCGCACACACAGCCAAGGCCTCAGACCCTTCACACATATATCTTTCCAAGAACAACACAGGAAGAAAACAACAAATACCGTTGTCATACTCTGGTTCACAATCCACAACTTGCTTTTGTCACAACACAACCAGAGTCCACGAATCATTTTCGGTAGATTTACCAGAGCTTAACCTGTTACTGAAATCCTCGTTCAGTCCTAGCACAGTTCAAGAACACTGACTTTGCTCAGGGAGCTAACACCAAGATCTGGTTACTACGCTCCAACCACTCCTCAACTTGCTCTTCAAATTCAGTCTCTTCATATCGAAACACATCTAGTTCAAGAACTGAATGACTGGCAAGTCCCCAGATAGGCATATCTATTTCCCATGGCCCTTGGCCCACTGGAAATAATAATGATAGTATACAAACTGACTTCAATCACAGTGATACACACAACCTTCCCTCTAACATTCTTAGGGATGCATACCAAGGCGTATCACCATACTGCAAAACAAGGGTTAACAACAATATAGTGCGACACATAAAGCATGTGAACACAACATCCTACACGACATGAAGGATATAACATGCTTTCAAGTGAATAGATGGTAGCGTTTATCGCGTACGCCCAAATTAACCCTCACAAGTTAATTACCGTTATGAATGCAGTAGCGTGAGTATGGATTGATCCCACTGGGAAGTGCGTATTTTTATGCTAACTAGAATCAAAATAGGGGGTTTTCAAAATTCTTTAACTCTAAATTAATTAAACTAAAGCAAGCAAATTACTAGTTTATCAAGATTAAAAAGCAAATCTTGGTTTTTGGTCAACTTTACCTTTTGGAAATTATTTACTTGATCATCAAATCTCTTAAACATTTGAATTCATTCAATTATTCATCAATTGAAAACTTAATTCCTTCCTCACCTTAATCGTAGTAAAAAAGAAAACAACATTCAATTCGACTCTTATAAATTCTTTAACCAAAACTACAGTCGTTAAGATTAAATCAATGATAGTTTCAAAACTAGTAAGTTTGATGAATCTAATCAATAAAAACTACAGCCGTTAGAATTAATCATCCAATCGTTTTTTCTAAGAATTTATTAACACAAACAGCAGGTAATTATCAATCTTAGTTGCTTCTTAATTAGCATTAGATAGTGTATGTGATTTCTAGGTGATCAATCTATCAATCAAACACAACAATCATAAGATTCATAATCTGAAAAACAAATTGAAATTGAATTAAAAATTCAACAATCAAACCAAAATTTGCACAAGTATTTTTATTCCAAAGACAAGTATCCCTCAACCAAGAATTAAAGTGTTTAGCTACTCATAATTTTATCTAAAAACAAACAAAATTGTATTTATTAAACATCAAAGAATCAGTAGAAAAAAAAGTTACTAAAGCGAAGAACAATTCCGGCTTGTTGATTCCGTCTTCGTTCTTCGAGTGTTCTTCACAAAAATTGAAAGAAAAATTATTCTAAAAATTATAACTATGTTTTAAGGTCTGAATTCTCCCTTCAAGAGGCTGATTTTCGAGTATATAGAGGTGTGGAGGCTGATGGAGTAGGTTAGAGCCCATGTAGGAAGGAAAGAAATCAAGTCCCCAAACTTTCAAAATACTACTGCTGGCGATCGTTCGCTACAAGCTAGCGATCAATCGCTACCTTATTTTGTTTTCAGCAAAATTCTTCGGGCGATCGATCGCCTCTTTATAGCGACCGATCGCTTGGCTCCAGTGGGTTTTGACGATCGATCGCCCCATTGTAGCAATCGATCGCTGACCCGCATATTTTGTTGCTCAAATTTCTGTCCAAATTCGACCGATTCCCTCCTTCATACGGTCGATCGCTTCTCCCAAAATTACATTTTTAGCCTTTTTCTTGATCTACTTTGAGTCCTTATTAGCTCCAAAGCTTTTCTTGACCCTTATTCACCGTAGTTAGCTCGATTTCTTCGATTCCACCTACATTTACACAAATATACGATTATGTAGCATATGTATCAATTTATCCATCAAAATATACCAAATCGTAAAAATTAAACTCAATGATGTGTCTATTTCTAGTCACATCAAACTCCCTCATACTTACTCTTTACTTGACCTCGAGTAAATCAGACAAAACTACAATAATTTTGTTTGGCTCATAGATTCGTAACAAACTAACTTATCTCCACCTTAATGCCTCAACAATTTTAAACAATGAAATGCAGTGAAAAGTTAACAGTGGAACAAGTTCAATCCCTAACCATCTCATACTTAACAAAGTAGTGAATGTGCGTGTGTGGTTATAAACAAGCGTCATGTACAAATTATAGATCCAATAGATGCAAACTCACAATAGTTCAAGTTATACACTAACACAAGTATAAGCTCACTTGCACACTCTTCTCCACTATCTTAGCCACTTTGCAAATACAAATCAAGTAGGTCTTTATTAGCTTGTAGCTTGGCCTAGGTATTGGCTGATGAAAGAAAGGGTAAGCTATATCAAACAAGAGTATAATGTTATGCATAATAAAGAGCTTCTCTTCTTGCATGAAATTTTCAACTTTGTTTATTTTTCGCACCTAGTATATTTTTGCAAGGTTTATCTCAATTATTTTCTTCTCTCGTGCCTTGGCTCCCCTTGGAGTCATATTTTTATTTATTTTCTCAAGGCATCCCTTTTCTTTCATGCATTTCAATCTTTTTATAATGAAGTTCAAACATATAGTTCAATGAAATCCTAAGTGCATGTGAATGAAACATATCATACTCTCATCAAACGTATGGATAGAATTCATATTTAGGCTTATTAGGGAAGGATGATAAGCTAGTCAAAGAATGTCGAATGGTGTTTGTTTGTATGCTTAGCATACAACCATTCTTTTGCATTAAGGCTCAAAAAAAGTACTAGTGATTGATTTTGTTTACATGGTAGGCTTGAAAGGCTCAAACGCATCAAAGATCGCCTATATCACTTTCATGTTTTCAAGTAGTCTATACATACGCCTCAAAGAACATGTAGTTAAGTTCTAGCATGTATTAGAGACTTCTCAAGGCTATCACAAAGTTCACACAATCTTCACTAAGTTATGCACACTTCACAAGTCATGACAATAATGTGCTCAAAATATTCAACTACTATGTTAAAGAAAAATTTTCATTAGAGTTCAAAGTGTTCCAAGGTTAACAACTCACCTATGTTCAAAAGCATGCATGAGATCAATTAGGTTTCATCATGAGCTAGTGATTCTAAGCATGCGTTCGTTATTTAACTATGAGCTCAAATGTTCAGATGTTTTGATTTTTTTGTATTTTTGTAATAAGAAACACAATAACACACCACTAATCCACCCCCCCCCCCCATACTTAAATCCTACATTGTCCCCAATGTAAGTCAAAAATACAAGAAAAGAGAAAAGTCTAACTACTAAAGCAATAAAAAAAAGTAAAAGGGAGAAAGGAATCTAACTCCCCTTGGGTTGACTCCCAAGCAAAGCCTCTGTTTAATGTCGGTGGCCCGATGTCAATCCTCGCGATCAGTAGCAGTTAGGTGGATCCTCTAGAGATACCTTGATGTTCACTTGTCCACCTTCCTCGTTTTGGACACCATAGTAGTAATGCTTCAATCGGTGACCATTCACTTTGAATGTCTTAGTCGTGTCCAAACTCTGAATTTCCACTACACTATGGGGATACACATTAGTAATGATATAAGGTCCATGCCATCTAGAACGAAGCTTACCTGGAAATATGCGAAGGCGTGAATGGTAAAGGAACTTTTTGACCAACGTCAAAACTCCTTCTTGATATCATTTGTCATGGAAGTCCTTCGTCTTATCCTTGTAATTGTGATATCCCCGAGATAATTAATTGCAATTTGGGCGTTAATTATGTTTATGTGACATTGGTGATAATTAGATAATGTGTTGGGTTGTAGTTTTGGTAAAGCATGATTTTAATGGCAATTGTGGTGCATTGTGGTGAAATACTTTAAAACATCATGTTGGAGTATTCTACATATCATGCTTATATTATGATACACATTTTTTTATTCCAAAGCTGATAAGAGCCACTTGCTCACATCTTTACATCCCATCACCCCCCTTGCTATCAACTTTATGTCCCCAAATCCCTCTCCCTCATCTTAGAACTCCATTTTCGTTTCTACATCTAGAGGAGAGGAGTAAGCTTTGAAAAAGGAGCCTTTTTGTGCTCTCTTGCTAAAAACTTGGAGCTCAAGTGGTAAGCTTCCACTTTGATAGAGTTTTGTTGAGTTGTGGTTAGTTTTGGGGCTTATTTTGAGGTTAAAAGGAGTGGATCTTGTTCCATCATGTTGTTTATACTTGGGGGATGCATTTTCATGTTGTTTTGTGGTTATATGTTGAGCTTAGTAGTTGTTCTTGGTTGTTCATGAGTGTATGTGTGAGGGAAGCCCATTCAGGGAAGTTTCTCGCAGAAACAGGACTTCTCGATCGATCAGGAAATGGGTCCGATCGATCGAGCAAGGCAGAGCCTGAATAAGGCGTGAAATGAGCTTACCGATCGATCGGCGATTTTTACCGATCGATCGGTGTGATGTCTCGATCGATCGGTAAAACGGCTCGATCGATCGGTGGAGGCAGTACCTGGATGCTTATTTTCTTAACTTGGCGATCGATCGGGGCTTAGGGCCGATCGATCGCAAGGCATAAATTATGGATTTTTGGGATTTTGTTCTATATGGTGATGTTTTTGATAATGGTTCCTTTATTGGTTACTAATATGGATTCATGTGATTATGTAGAACCATCCCAGGTAGCCACACACAGCTAGGAGATAAAGTCCATGATATCTCCACTTTTGGAACCATGGTACGTAGTGAGACGTACGAGCATCGGACGGTAAAACGTGCCATACCTTTAATTATGTATATTGTGGATAGTGAATCCTTATACGTGATGGTATATGTGAAATGACTGTGATTTACTGTGATAATGGAATCAACTATTGTGTTTGATTAATGTGATGGAATTGATGAATGTTCCGGTAGCCTTTATCTCCGAGCGAGGGAGGTACTTGCCGCTGTCATATGAAGCGATGGTAATATGATATTTGCCGCTGTCATGTCTAAGCGAGGTAACATGCCGCTGTCATTGTCGAAGCGAGGGATATCATATGCCGCTATATGTCGAAGCGAGGGGTCCTAAAATTCCGCTGTTGTATTGGGACCGGAACAGTCACAATTCTAGTGGTTAAAGTGAAATATTGTGGTTATAATTGGAAACGCGTTATCGATCATTATATCGTGAACTAATGATTTGTGCATAAGCTTGTGAAACAGGAACGACAATGAAATGTGCTAATGTGGTAATCGAGGAGCATATCAATTAATCGTTTCATACGCTTAATTACTTTATTAAGTTGAATTGTGTTAAGTGATAATATATATATATATATATATGCTCATGGTGAGTTGTTCCTGTAGGTACGCTTTTGAATCAAGGGGGCTGAGGGTCGGTTGAACTGTGAGCTGCTGAAAGCATAAATGAAGATAGAGTACAGGAAATTTTGGACAGTCTGTACTCTAGAAGTAGTAATGCTATCACTGAACATTCATGATTGGGAATGTAATTGAATAATTGTTGAAGTTTTATTTTGGCCTGTAACCTAATTGAGCTCACATCAAACCAGAACCCTAAGATGTCTTTAATACATATTTAGCCCTATTTATATCTTGAATTCACTGTTAAGGTTTAGGGTCCTTACAGTAATCCTTGCACTCTCATACGCCTTGTTCCTTATCTCTTCTAGTTCTTTCAATTGCAACTTCCGATGCATGCCACTCTCATCATAGTTCATGTTGAAATGCTTCACAGCTCAGTATGCTCTATGCTCCAACTCTACAGGAAGATGATATGGTTTACCAAAGATTAGTCGATATGGGGACATACCTACTCGAGTCTTATATGCAATCCGGTAAGCCCAAAGTGCGTCATCCAGTCTTAAGCTCCAGTCCTTCCTTGTTGGGTTGACTGTTTTTCCAATATGTCTTTGATTTCTTGGTTAGAGACCTAGCTTGGCCATTTGTTTGTGGATGGTAAGCGGTGGGGACTTTGTGGGTCACATGATACTTCTTAAAAAGACTTTCCACAGTCCGATTGCAAAAGTGTGTACCTCTAACAAAAATTATAGCTCTTGGGATTCCAAACCTAGAGAAAAGGTTATATTAGATAAAATCTGCAACAACTTTGGAATCGTCAGTCCGGGTGGCGATAGCTTCCACCCATTTCGAAACATAGTCAACGACAAGAAGTATATAATATGACCATAAGAGATAGGAAAGGGTCCCATAAAGTCGATGCCCCATACGTCAAAAATCTCAGAAATAAGAATTGTTGTTGAGGCATCACCTTTCATTGGGAGAGATTACTGGTCAATTGGCATTGCGCACAGTTCTTGCAAAAATGTAGGCATCACGAAACAGGGTGGGCCAAAAGAACCCACATTCTAGCACCTTCCTAGATGTCCTTTTTGCACCAAAATGTCCACCATAAGCGTATGAATGGCAGAACGTAAGAATGTTATTACTACCTCATTTTCGGGTATGCATCTTCGAATGATTTGGTCCGCGCAATTCTTCCATAGGTAAGGATCATCCCATACATAGTACTTGGCATCACTCCTTATCTTAGCTCTTAAGACCTAGAAAATTCAGAAGGTAGTACATTAGAAGCTAAGAAGTTCACAATATGAGCATACCATGGTAGATTGTCGCTTATGGAGAGTAGATGCTCATCCGGGAATTCCTCCTTCAAACAAAGCTCCTCATCCACATGCGGTAGACGACTTAAGTGATCTGGTACATTGTTCTCGCTGCTCTTCTTATCCTTGATTTGTATGTCGAACTCACTCAAGAGTAAAATCCATCGTATCAACCTGGGTTTGCCTCCTTCTTCGTCATCAGATAGCGAAGAGCTGGATAATCAGAATAAACAATGACTTTAGTACTAAGTAGATAAGATTGAAATTTTTCAAGAGCAAAAACAACTGCTAAAAGCTCTTTCTCAGTAGTGGAATAGTTCTGTTGAGCATCATTCAAGGTCTTTGATGCATAGTAGATGGCATGTGAAGCATTCCTTTCTCTTTGGCCCAAGACAGCACCAACCGCATAGTCACTGTCATCGCACATGATCTCGAAAGGCTTACTCCAGTCGGGTGGTTGTATGATGGGGGTAGAAGTCAATGACTCCTTCAGCCGATCAAAAGCTCTCTTGCTTGCTTCATCCATCTCAAAAGGGACATCCTTTTGCAGTAGCTTACACAAAGGTGTAGCTATCTTAGCGAAATCCTTGATGTACCTCCTGTAAAAACCTGCATGTCCGAGAAAAGAGCGCACATCCCGAACACAAGTAGGATAAGGTAGAGACTGCATAACATCAATTTTTGCTTTGTCGGCCTCTAAACCATTAGCAGAAACGACATGACCCAATACTATTGTGGGGTCTTCCCACCTTAACAGTGATTAATAGACATAAGAGGACTAAATATGCATTAAAGTAACATCTTAAGGTTTTGGTTGTTACATGAGCTAACGGGATTACAGGCCAATTACAAAACTTCAAAAATAATTCATTACATTCTAAAAGAATGTCATTTAGATTTACACTACTCCTAGAGTAGATACTAATCATAACTTGAATCCTACGCATTCCTGTGTCCCTAGTAGCTCACTGCCTCAACCCGACCCTTAGTCCTTTCATCCAAGAGTGTACCTACAGGGAACACATCGTGAGCATATATAATCTTACTTAACATTATAAACATCATAGTAAATGCATGAAACATTGGTTAAGTAATATGCTGGTTGTACATTCACTTCTTATTGTTGTCCCTGATTTAGAATCATGCATATGGGGCATCTTACCCCCGTGGCATCTTACCACAACATCATCGTATAGCCTCTTACCATATGGGGCATCTTACCCCGTGGCATCTTACCACAATACATCGCATGGCCTCTTACCATGTAGGGCATCTTACCCCGTGGCATCTTACCACAATACATCGCATGGCCTCTTACCATGTAGGGCATCTTACCCCGTGGCATCTTACCACAATACATCGCATGGCCTCTTACCATGTAGGGCATCTTACCCCCATACATCACATAAATGTCATTATATAAGCATCGTATAAGTAATAAACATCATATGAACTTCATCATATAAACATCATCATGTAAACATCGTATAAACACCGTCATTTCATCGTGAATACTCATGCAATAAAAGCATAGTTGTAGTATAGAGATGTATGTTACCGTCCGATGCCCGTACGCTTCTTACGTACCTTTTCAAAAGAGGAGGAGTCAACAGACTTTATCTCCTTGATGGTGCCGGTACCTGGGATGGTTCTACAAGACCACATAATACCATATTAGATGCCTCAAAACCATCTTACATCATAAACTTAACAAAATAAAACATCATTAAATTTTTCAACTTCTGCCTGTCTCGATCGATCGGCCCTAGGTCTCGATCGATCGAGACACTGTGCACTAACAGTGTCTTGGTTTCCTGCCTCGCTCGATCGATCGAACATTTTACCGATCGATCGAGGAGCTTCACCGATCGATCGAGAAATCCTTCGATCGATCGGCACCAAAATTTTGAAAACATGATTAGACCTTCTGACTCGCTCGATCGATCGGGACCAAATCTCGATCGATCGAGAGCTCTGAAAAAATCGGGATTTCCCAGATTTTTGAGCACCTCATTTCACACCATCTTTCTTACTACTTCGTACATACATAAGATGCCTAAAAAAGAATATCAATAACTTCCTCATACTTCCATTCATGTATTAAAGTCAAAGGTTCAATCATAACTTAAACCGGCATGCATTAAAATACCCCATCTTTACCAGTGCCCAATTAACTTGTTCAGAAAAACAGGGCACAATACACAGCCCAGAATTCTTGAACACACATCTTTACAGCAATGAAACTACTACATATCCCGTAGTTTATGCTTAAACAAATATGTTGGCATGTTCACCAAACTTTCGTGTATGTAATCATGCCAAAGGTTTATTTATAACCTAAGCTAGCATGCTTCAAATCTTCATAATAAAAGCCCTACGCATCATAAAAACAGAGCACTTCCTTGCCCAGATTTTCGAACACCTAGTTTCAAGCCAACAAATCTACCACATAGCGCATACATCATGCTCATATAAACATGCTAGGAACTTCATAAAAACATCATGAACGAGCTTGAATTAAAGGTTTGACAAAACCTAACCTAGCATGCCATTTTTAAACCAAGTAAAAACATTAACCCAAACAAAACTTAAACAAACACAGATGTGGTTTCTCACCCTCCTTTGCTCCGATTTTTGGAAGGTTTCTTGCAAAGAATTTTGAAGTTTCTTCCTTCCTACCTGCTAAGCTGGAGCTGGATGTGTTTTGGACGAAAATGGGGCAAGATTGGAGTGATGGAGGTGAGGTGAAAGAGTGGGGGAAAAGGCATGGGCACCCAGCCACTTGCAGCATGGGTTGGGGGTAGGTGGTGTGGGTTGGGGTGCCATGTGGTGTTTAATTGTATCCCGGTATATAGTACGATGTATTAAAATATCCTCACTCGATATTTTCTAACTTCATATAATTAATACATCCCTTAAAATACCCAACATGCTCCCCACATCATATCATCATAACATAATTCGTGGCCCCCAATTTAAATACACCATAACCCTTAGACACATCATAATTCATCATCATAGAACATAATCATATTACATTTCGGGGGTATTACATTACTCCCCTACTTATAAGATTTCGTCCCCGAAATCCACATGCATCATCGTATCGAAACTAAACGTAAAAACATACCTTTGAATAGTTCCGGATAGTGCTGCACCATACGTCGTTCCGTCTCCCACGTAGCCTCCTCGACACCCCGACGATCCCACTGAACTTTCACCATCGGTATAACTTTGCTTCGTAGTCTGCGATCCTCTCGATCCAGAATTCTGATAGGTCGCTCAACGTAGAACACATCTGAATCTAACTGTACTTCAGTAGGCTGTAACATGGGACGGGTCTGGCTCATACTTCCTCAACATAGAGACATGGAAAACATCGTGTATGCCAGACAAAGATGGCGGTAGAGCCAAACGGTATGCCAAAGTACCGATACGCTGTAAAACTTCATATGGCCCAACATACCTCGGAGATAACTTTCCCGCATCCCAAAACGAACCACGCCCCTGAAGGGCGAGATCTTAAGAAGACCTGTCTCCTAACTGGAATTCTAGCGGTCGTCGCCGCTTATTGGCATAGGCCGCTTGCCTATCCTGGGCCGCTTTCATCTTCAGGCGTATCAACTTTATCTTACCTTCCATATCCCTGATCATATCCGGTCCTCCGACCGCTTTGCTAGTCAAGTCCTCCCAATACAGTGGTGATCTACATCGTCGTCCATACAGAGCTTCAAAAGGGGCCATTTGAATGCTCGCTTGATAACTGTTGTTATAGGAGAACCACCAGCGGCACTGAATCCTGCCACGGAGTATCAAACTCCAAAATACATGCCCTCAACATGTCTTCGAGCGTCTGAATGGTACGCTCTGTTTGGCCGTCTGTCTGAGGGTGATAGGCCGTACTCAGTCTCACCTCTGTGCCCAAAGCTGCCTGGAGACCCTCCCAGAAATGTGAAGTGAACCTCGGGCTCTGTCAGACACTATCGAGACTGGAATACCATGCAATCTCACAACATCCCGTATATACATTTGGGCCATCTTATCTACATACTAATTAATACTACCATGAATGTAATCCTATACTACATCACCTACTGATCATAATCTCATCACACACATCCATATAACCTGTTATATACCCTCTAAGCGATGCTGAGCCGTCTACCTATCACGATCACCCAGTCGCATCAAATCCTGAGGTCGTCCTTGGCATGGGTCACGAAGTCTAGATATATCTCCACTTCCATTCAGGCACCTCTAAGCTTTCAGCTCACCACCAGCCTCTGCCTCTCTGCCTTTACCTGCTGGCAGATCAAACATCTTTTAACAAAAATGATTACCTCAGCTTCATGCGTCTCCACCAGAATTGATCGCATAGATCTTTGTACATCTTCTTTCCCCCTGGGTGGATACTGAAACGACTACTGTGAGCCCGCTCCAATATTCCTTTACGCAGTCCTGGTGCATCTGGGACTACCCATCGGTTGCCCAGTCTCAAGGAATTATCCTCAGCCACTCTGAACTTGGATGGCTGACCCTGTAGTATCAATGATGTCCATCTCTGAACCTCACTATCGGACTTCTGGGCCTTCCTGATTGCCTCAAATATGTCTGGCTCCGCCAATAGGGTCGACACTCGCACAGGCGACGTGTCTACATCGAATCATAGCCCAGTTGGCAATAAGACGTCATCAAGGCTGACAAACACATAACATCCTCTGCAGTACTCTACCTTCCGACTTAAGGCGTCTGCTATCAGGTTTGCTTTACCTGGACGGTACTCAATTTCACAATCATAATCCTTGAGCAAATCCATCCATCTTCTTTGCCTCATATTCAACTCTGCTTGAGTGAATAAGAACTTCAGGCTCTTATGGTCCGTATATATAGTGAAAGACGTGCCATACAAATAATGCCTCCAGATCTTTAAGGCGAATATGATGGCCGCCAACTCCAAATCATGTACTGGATACCTGGCTTCGTGTGGCTTCAGCTGCCTCGATGCATAAGCCACCACATGCTTATCTTGCATCAACACACAGCCCAAGCCCTGCAATGACGCATCCGTATACAAGGCGAACCTCTTATCCTCGGACGGAATCACCAGTACAGGCGCTGTAGTCAAACGACGCTTCAGCTCTTGGAAGCTTTCCTCACAAGCTTCGGACCAAAAGAAGGGACTCCTTTCTGAGTCAGCTGCGTCAGGGGTTTGGCAATCTTCGAAAACCCTCGACGAAACGTCGGTAATATCCTGCCAAACCGAGAAAACTCCTTATCTCAGGTACAGAAGTGGGTGCAGCCCACTCCATCACGGCTTCAATCTTCCTTGGATCCACAGATATCCCGTGGCTAGATATGACATGGCCTAAAAATACCACGCTGTCCAACCAGAACTCGCACTTACTAAGCTTTGCATACAGCTGATGATCCCTAAGGATCTGAAGTACTATCCTCAAGTGCCTTACATGCTCTTCTTCCGTCCGAGAGTAGATAAGTATGTCGTCAATGAAGACTATGACGAACTGATCCAAATATGGCTGGAACACCTTGTTCATCAAACTCATGAAGACAGCTGGGCATTCGTCACCCCAAAGGCATGACCAGGAATTCATAGTGCCCATATCTAGTCCTGAAAGCCGTCTTCTGAACATCATCTTCTCTTACTCGAATCTGATGGTACCCCGACCTCAGATCGATCTTACTATAGAGCCTTGTACCCTGCAACTGATCGAACAAGTCATCGATCCTCGGAAGTGGATACTTGTTCTTTACTGTAGCTTTGTTGAACTGTCTATAATCAATGCATAGACGCATCGATCCATCTTTCTTCTTAACAAATAAGACAGGCGCACCCCATGGCGATACGCTAGGGCGTATGTAGCCCTTATCAAGGAGTTCCTGCAACTGTATCTTTAACTCCCTTAGCTCTGCTGGTGCCATCCTATACGGGGCGCGAGAAATTGCAGACGTCCCTGGTAGTAGCTCAATCCCAAACTCGACCTCTCTCGTCGGTGGGAATCCGGGAATCTCCTCCGGAAAGACATCAGGAAACTCCGCCACTACGGGCACATCTTCAACCTTCAATCCTCCCTCTTATCCGTCGTGTCAACAGCATAGATAAGATATCCCGCATGACCTCGTTCCAATAGTTGTGTCATCTTGACAACAGATATTAATGGAATCTTCGGACGGGAACCATCCCCATAGAATGTCCATTGGACTCCCAATACAGATCTAAATCGGACAGTCCTTTGCCTGCAATTTACCACTGCCTGATACTTGTTCAGAACATCAATGCCCACAATGCAATCGAAGTCTGTCATTCCCAACACAATCAAATCTGATCTTAACTCATTATCCTCAAAATAAATGGGGCCATCATAAACAATCTGATCCGTAGTCAAACTTCTTCCAGCGGGGGTCGAGACCATAAGAGGCATGGGGGACGGAGAAGTGCATATGTGGTGCCTTTCAACAAAACTTGTCGACACAAAAGAGTGTGACGCACCTGTGTCTATCAATATAAGAGCAGGGTGCGTAAATAAAAGACACGTACCCGCTATAACTTCCTCCGGGGCCGCCGTAGCCTGCTCCCTCGTCAAAGCATACACCTGTCCCTGAGGTGGCCCCGCGGGCTGACCTCCATACTGTCTTGGCACAAAGGTGGCCGGTGTTGTGCCGTTCTGTCCGCAGGTCTCCCCGTAGAGCTCTGCTGTCTTCCCCTGTTGGGACACCGCCGAGCAAAGTGGCCTCTGTCGCCACAGACATAACATCCTACGCAGTCTTTTGCCAAATGTGGCTGCCCACAAAGAGTGCACTGAACTCTTCCAGACCTGTCTCCCTGAGACTGTCCTCTCCCAGATGGAGCATCATTCCTACCCTTCCCTTTCCATCGATTCTCGGGCCTCTTGCCACTGAATCTCGATGCCGAAGTGTTCCCCCTTGGCTTAAACTGATCACCTCTAGGCTTCAAATTGTCAGAAGTGGATCTCTGAGGGGGTGCCGGAGATGGCACAGCATCAGGATATGCACCGACTCCCAGTTCAGCTAGCTCAGCTCGTGAGAGTGCATCATCAAAACAGGCAGGGCCATAAGTGATCACCCTGTCATACAGTTCAGGCCTCAAGCCCTTCATGAAATTCCGCATCTTCGCTTGAGTGCTTGCAGCTATGTGTGGCACATATCGTAGTAAGGAACAGTAATGTAGAGCATAGTCAGATACAGGCATGGTACCTTGTCTTAAACTGGTAAACTCATCCTCCTTGGCCTGTCTTGCAGCGGCTGAGAAATAGCGGTTCAAAAACCGCGAGAAAATCGGACACATCTTCCAATTTACTTCCTGTCCCAGAGCCTCTTGCTCAATCACTGTGGTTTTCCACCACATCAATGCCTTCTTGGACAGTTGAAATTCTGCTAATCGGATCCAGGCCGTCTTTGCACAAGGCGCTGCCACAAATATCTGTTCGATCCTCTCTAACCATTCCTCAGCTTTCTCTCCTGATTCAGTTCCCTCGAACATCGGAGGTCGATACATCATAAACTGAGCCAAGCTCAATTCCCCAGGTAGCAACTGCTGTTCAGAGGGTTCCTCTCCCAAAGCTGGTGGTGGCAATGGGTTCGTACGCCCAGCACTTGCATTTACACTAATGGCGTCACCCCACTTCTATATTTGCTGCCATGCTGCAACACAAGGGTTAATAACAACACCAAAAGCAGTTCATAATGCACATCGTTAGATAATTAAACATGTTAGCATAACATAGAAACTTCATATGCAAAAACACATAAACATGTTCAACAGTAAGTACCTAGCTATCTTATTGCTAAGGCTACCCTTCGTTCATCCCGAGTTATCTAACCTGGCTCTGATACCACTAATGTGGGTCTTCCCACCTTAACAGTGATTAATAGACATAAGAAGGACTAAATATGCATTAAAGTAACCCTTAAGGTTTTGGTTGTTACATGAGCTAACGGGATTACAGGCCAATTACAAAACTTCAAAAATATCATTACATTCTAAAAGAATTCATTTAGATTTCACTATATATGAGATATATATACTAATCCTACATTGTCAGATACTAATCATAACTGGAATCCTACCATTCCTGTGTCCCTATAGCTCACTGCCTCAACCCGACCCTTAGTCCTTTCATCCAAGAGTGTACCTACAGGGACAACACATCGTGAGCATATATAATCTTACTTAACATTATAAAACATATAGAATGCATGAAACATGGTTAAGTAATATGCTGGTTGTACATTCACTTCTTATTGTTGTCCCTGATTTAGAATCATGCATATGGGGCATCTTACCCCCGTGCATCTGTGAGACCCCGAGATCTCAATACTAATAGGTGCGATTAAGAGAACTAAAACATTCATAAGAATAAATCAGAGTAATGAGTCATGTTGATTATCCTGAGCTTAAGGGATACAGTACCAAAAGTTTCAAAAGGAATTTCGCAAATTCCTACAAAAGGTGCTACATTATAGTCTTAGTCTACCACATGTAGAAGCTATATAAAATTTTCTCAACAATGCAGCTAATCCTGTAGCTCTCCTTACAGCTCAGCTTCTCAACCCCGACCCCGGTTCTCGTCATCAAAAGCACACCTACAAACAACAACAAGACATGAGCATAACACAATTCATATTCAACATAATATGAAAATAAGGCGTAAATGCACAAACACAAGATACAAATCACTTCCTGTATTTCCATCGCATTACAATGCCCATCGGTTGTCCCTGTACCATAATTCATTATATAAATCACATTATCTGAATGTATGGTTTCACAAATGAATGTCATGACATTTCCTCATTTCTTTTAGTCAGTCATCATCAGTTTTTAATGCTTCTTTCTTCTTCTTGCTTCATAATCTCAAAATAAGCGGCATCTCATCCTCGCTTCTTCATACTAGCGGTTATCTCATCCTCGCTCAGTATGGTATAAACCGCCTCCATGTGCAAGCGAGCCTCCCCCCTCCCGCTCCACATTTTTAGCGGTAAAGCGTAAGCATTAATCCCTTAACTGTGATCGCCCTGACTAGTGGAATACATCTCTTTATCCCACATCACAATATGCAACAACAATGCATAATATGCAACAACAATGCATAATAACAGTATCAACTCATAATGCATCACATTGCATTTCATCACGTGTCACACAGACAAACATAAATACATGTTACCGTTGGGATGCCCGTACGTCGCTTACGTACCTTTCCAAAAAGTAGTGTGGGTGAACTCTATCCCCTGCGTTGTGTAGCCGTCTGTGAAGGCTCTACACCAGTGTACAACACAATATTAGATGTCTCATTACAATCCAATATCAAATTTAACAAAATATTACAATTTATATTTTTTTTCAACATTCTGGGGTCTCCTCTCGATCGATCGCCCCTCTTCCCGATCGATCGAGAAGACGCTTAAAATCAAAATCAAGATTCTGCCTCGCTCGATCGATCGAGATGAAGTGTCGATCGATCGAGATGCTCTGTTCGAGAAATACCAACCCCAATTTTCGAACACCTATATTTACACCCTTCGATCTAGCATAAAACATACACCAAATGTTTAAACACTCATGCTAGCAAATAGAACACATTCTCCTGAGTGTATTCATACCAAAATTGTACCCACCAACCACAAACCCTCATGCATTAAAATCACCCATGAACATCAGTACTCATCCAACATTTTCTGAAAACAGGGCATTGTTTTCCTGCCCAGATTTTTGAGTACACACTTTCAAGCAATGAAATCTACCACATAAGTCATGCAATTTGCTCGAATAAAATGTCAAGGGTTTCACCAAACTACCATGCATATTTTCACATCGAAGGTTCACTCAAATCACTCAAAAACCTTCTAACATGCATAATACCACCCACCCTTCAATATCACTCCCAGATCACATATTTCCAGAAAAACAGGGAAAACATCTACCCAGATTTTCGAACACCCTACTTTACATGCATAAATCTCCCACATAAAACATGTAATGTGCTCAAGGAAAAATACTGGAAGCTTCATAAAAACACTATAAATGAACATGAATCGAAGGTTTAACAAAACCTAAACTACATGCCATTTTTCACACTAAACAAAGTATGAACTCAACAACATATTTTACAAACCCAGAAATGGTTTCTCACCCTTTTTGGCTCCGATTTTTGCAAGCTTCCAGGCAACAAAAGTGGTTGAACTCCTTCTTTTCTCTCTTATCAGGTGTTGGACGATTTGGTGTGGAAGGAGGAGTGATTTAGACTTGGTGAGGTGGAGTGGGAGATGGGGAAAAGGGTATGTGCAAGCTGCAGCTGGCAGCAGGGTATGGGTCAAGGGGGGTGGTTTGTGGTGGGTTTTATGTGATGTGTTATGTTTTGTCCCGGTATTTCGCACGATGTATTAAAATATCCTCACATGATATTTTATATATTTCCTCAATAAAAACTTCAATTCCCATTTAAAATATACTTTACCAAAACCGATTAACACACACCCCAAATTAAACATGCCACAACCCCAAAATCCCAATATATAACACATGTACCCTCTCATGCATCTCCCAACATATTATTCAACACAGAAATTACTGTAAGGACCCCAAGCCTTAACCCTTAATTAGTGTATTAACCACTATGTGTGGCACATGCTTTCAATAAAGACTCAATCGGGAAGCTCAGATGATACTTTACCATACCCATTACCACACCAATTTTCACATGATAGACTTTTATAAAAAAT
>CAJQUN010002585.1:0-24871 GCA_907163345.1 Haberlea rhodopensis | reverse complement strand
ATTTTGGATATGCATGATTTTGATTGTATTGTTGGGATAGATCTTGAATAATATCAGCTCTTGTTGATTGCTGGCATAAAATCGTTCGGTTCAAATCTGAATTGGGTCAAAGTGGATTTTTTATGGTCAAGGTTCACGTTCAAGATTCCGTAGATCTATGATGAAAATCACGTTCGTTAGAACATGGACACCTGGGCTATCTAATATATGTTATTGATAGAGCAGAAGAGGTGATAGATAAAAATATAGAAGATATACCAGTTGTTGGAATGAATTACAGATATCTTTCCGGATGAAATTCTAGGATTTCCACCAATCGAGCAGTGGAATTGAAATTGAATTGATGCCAGAAACATCTCCAATTTCTCGAGAACCGTAAAGATGGTTCCAACTGAGTTAAAAGAGTTGAAGACTCAGTTGCAGATTTTTGGATAAAGGATAATATACGACCTAGTGTTTCTCCTTGGGGTGTGCACCAGTGTTGTTCGTAAGAAGAAAGATGGGTCGATGCGTCATGTATTGATTATAGACAACTGAACAAGGTGACCGTGAAGAATAATATCCTTTACCTCGTATTGATGATCTATTTGATCAACTACAAGGTCTGCAATCTATTCGAAGATAGATTTGAGGTCAGGTATCTCATCAATACAAGTAAAACAGGCAGATGTACAGAAAACAGCCTTCCGAACTCGCTATGGCCACTATGAATTTCTAGTCATGCCATTCGGGGTACTAACGCTCCGGCTATTATTTTATGAGCCTAATGAATCAGGTTTTCCATGACTGTCTGGATCAATTTGTGATTGTATTTATAGATGACATTTTGATTTACTCGAGAAATGACACGGACCATGCTCAACATTTACGATTGTGCTACAAATTTTGCGGAGAATCAATTATATGCCAAATTTAGTAAACGTGACTTTGGTTGAGTCATGTGAAATTTTAGGACATGTAGTATCACGAAAGGTATTGCAGTAGACCCGATGAAAATTGAGAGGTGTGGTAAATTGGTCAGCGCCTACTTCCGGTACCAGAAATTCGCAGTTTTTAGGCTTGGCTGGCTATTACCGACGTTTCTTGAAGGTTTTTCCAAAATTGCAAGCCCTTGTCACAGTGACACAAAAAGGAATGCCTTTTACCTGGTCTGACAATTGTAACAGAGTTTTCAAAAGAATTAAAACATCGATTGACTACTGCTCCGATCTTTATTATTCCAAAGCGAATGAACAATTTACTTTGTATACAGATGCATCGTTACAAGGATTAGGATGTGTATTGATAGTCAAAAGAAACAAGTAGTAGATTATGCTTCACGACAGTTGAGTCCCATGAACTCGATAACCGCGCATGATTTGGAACTTTCTGCATAATTTTTTGCTCTGAAAATATGGAGACATTATTTGTACGGGACTAAATTTACGATTTACACCGATCATAAAAGTATAAAAGTTTCTGTTTACTCAGGCTGATTGATATTGAGAAAGAGACGATGGATGGACTTACTGAAGGATTATGACTGTGAAATAGCTATCATCCAGGTTGCTAATTTGACAGCTGATGCATTGAGTCACAAAGTCAGAGTGACAGCTGGTGATGTATGCCGATTATCCACATTAATGACTTCATATTGTCATTTAGGATATGATTATGATTTTGCATCACCTGTGCGAGTATCAACCTTGAGGTAGAACAAGTTATCTTGGAGCAAATCAGAGAAGCCCAGAAAACAGATGATGAAGTTCTATACAATGGAAAAGACACTAGCACAAGATCAAGTATCTAATTTTGTATAGCTGAAGATGGTAGTTTACGATTACAAGATCGGTGGGTAATTCCTAATAGTGTGAACTACGTCAAAATTACTACATCAGGCTCATTGTAGTAAATACAGCATGCATCCTGGTGGTAAGAAAATATATCGAGATCTGTCTTCCCAATTTTGGTGGAAATGAATGAAACAAAGATAGCAGAATTCGTGAAACAATGTTTAATATGTCAACAATAAACGCAGAGAGGAAAAGACCAGGTGGTGAATTACAAAGCATACCCGTCCCGATGTGGAAGTGGGATCACATATCAATGGATTTTGTAACTCATCTCCCGAGAACTCCTTCGGGGTATGACGCGATTGGGTTATTATAGAAAGATTATCAGGTAGCGCATCTCATACCATATATGAGTTTTACATTTGTGAAAATGGCACATTTATATATTCGAGATGTGGTACGGTGCATGGAATTCTAATATCTATTATATCTGATAGAGATCCAAGATTCACTTCACACTTTTGGGAAGGACTACAAACACGCCATGGGGACTGAAGTACGATTGAGTACAGCCTATCATCCACAAACGGATGGACAGACTGAACGACTATAACAAACTTTAGAAGACATGCTAGCATAGCGTTTTTAAATTTGAATCTACATGGCAAGACTCTGCCTTTGATTGAATTCTCATCAATAGTTACCAAGTGAGCATACAAATGGCTCCATTTGAAGCTTTATATGGAAAACGTTGCCGATCTCCTTTATGTTGGGATGATACAGACAAAATATCGGTGAGTGGACCTGATATGATTAGGGAAATTGATGAAAAGTAAAACTCATACGACAAAAAATGAAAATGGCTCAAGATAGACAAGCAGCTGATGCCATTATCACAACGGTATGTTGGCCCATATGATATTTTATAGCGAATTGGTACATTAGCCTATCGATTAGCATTGCCACCCTCGTTATCTGGTATACATGACGTTTTTCATGTATCAATGTTAACGGAGTATGAACCTGATCCATAATGTCTTACAACGATCAGAAGTGCAGTGGAATCGAATTTTTCTTATGAGGAACACCCAGTATGCATATTAGATCGCGTTGAGCGTAAGCTTCATAACAAAACGATTCGATGGTAAATTCAGTGGGAAAGGCGGTGTGTCGAAGAAGCAACATGGGAGACGGAACAACATATAGACAACTCTATCATGAGTTGTTTGACGGTAATGTGTATGCATATGCATATGCATGTTATCATGGTGTGCTCATGCATACATTAGATTTCGGGTCGAAATCTGTTATGGTGGGAAGAATTGTAATGTTCTAGATACCATTATACATACTTTTATTTAGACCTTTATTATGTATGTATGGCATGATAGGATTAATAAAGAAAGAACTAAAAGGAATGCATGAAACAAGTAACAATGTGAACTTGGTTAGACTTAAAGGACTTGTATGCAATCAGTTGTTTGAAAATTGAGTAAATGGCAAGTGGTGGAGAGGTCTATTTAAGAGCTGAGTAAAATGAAGGGTGGAATTGCAAATCTGTTGATATAATCTCAAGTCTGAAGTAGATAACGTAAACAAATCAGGAAACCCTTCTTCTCCAATTCTGAGATTCTTCAACAACAGTTGTCTTTAAAATCTGAATTCAAGTTCAAGAAAATATTGGGGTAAGTTATTTATATCAAATTCTTGCTTTATTGTTGGTGTATGTAGAAAGTTTTGTATGAGTTATAGTGATACTCTTTTGACTATCAACACTTGAATTGATGTATTGTGTGTTGATTAAGGAATTATACAAAACAAGAACTAGATGCGGGTAGAGGAATGGTAGAAAGTTGAGTGGAATGAAGTATGGAGGATGTATGTGATAGAGAGGGGGAAAGTGAAGAAGGTGCAAAATGGTGAAGAGGGATGAAAATCGCGTATACAAACAGTCACCCGATCGATCGGGCTCATACGCCGATCGATTGGGCGACGGAGGGGAAGTGCTGCCTCTGTCGTCGATCGAGCATGTTGATCGATCAATCGACGGGCGTTTCGCGATCGATCGATAATAAATACCGAATAATCGGTGAAGGCAGAACATGTGATTTTTATTTGTTTGTTCTTTTCAAGTTATTTATGGTGACTATAGGATATGGTATATATTTCTTTGATATTGAATAATGAATAATGATATGATTCTTCTATGATGACATCCGTGTAGAGCCGTCACAAACTACTGGTGGACATCAAATAGGGTGAAAGATCGTGTTGGTGATCGCTCTACCTTTTTTTTCAGGTACGTGGGACGTACGAACACTTGTGTTATCATTCATATCTTATTGTGAATATTATATGAATTGGAGTGAGTAAGATTAGCGCATGAAGTCGTGATTGTGTATTATTGCGCGGCATGCCGTAATATAATATTTGGGGTTCTTATATGGAGTTGAAATGCAATATACATTGGCTACTCTTATGATGGATCATAGGGATCGTAATAGCAATGGTATATGTGCTACCCATATAAAATAAATATTATATGCAGCCTGCAGATTGGAGAGGGTATTCACTGGGATGAGTGGTTTATTATTACATGTCAAGATATTTGCATAAGATATCAATTGCAGAAATTATATTATGTTTACGTCTGCTACAGGAACAACGAAAGGAACCGAGATACATATGAGATACATGGAGTTTTTACAACTACTGTTTTGTGATTTATTTGTACTATTTGTTTATATATGTGATTTTGAAGTACAATGGTGTTCATGTATCTTTTGTGGGTGTTCTGTAGGGGACATTTTGGGCGAGAGAAGAACTAGAATTGTGGGTCCTTGTTGATGTACACTGTTGATAGAGTAATCGATTAGAGAAGAAAGAAGACATGTATATTTTGAGTGTAATTACACTATGGCATGTAAATCATGATTACCTAGTTTTTTTATAATCGAAGTAACTCTGCGTAACTCTAGACGTACAAAAACATTCATGATTACACAATTATCTTATCTTAGTGTTTTAATTGCTCACATCGCTAAGGCAGTGAGGGCCTTACATATTGTACGGATAAAATAATTGGTACTTTTTGGAAACAATCGATAATGAATTTAATAGGGGCAAATTGCAAGTATGTGTTGTTCATATAAACTTATTATAAATAAATTTGAAAAAAAAAATTATTACCAAAAATACACATATGAGAAAATTATATTCCATACGTCCAAATTTTTAACTAATGGTTTGAAAAAGTGTTTTTTAGTTACCAAAATACCATTTAGTTGAAAATACCCTGAACTTAATTTTACATATTTTTTTTTCTTCCTTCCTCCCATCCAGTCGCTCCACACCTTAAATTTTCTGGTTAAATTTTCCGACGATTCTCAAATCATTATTTTCTTTATCATCTCATCGCCTCATCTCGCCGCCCCCAGCTAAAAATTATTTGCTAAAATGTTCTGCACATGATATATTTGAATCGGACCATCTAAATTGTTCGTAGCATTTGGAATCTTTTTGAATCGAAGAATAGCTCGGACTACTCTGCACATATAATTTCCGATATACTCTACACATTCGATCATGTGTGTGTATGTGAATGAATTATAAATTCGAATACCGATGCTAATTATAGACAACGAAAGTCTGTTGGTATGATTTTTTTAAAAAAAATCTCTCATGGCTTTGACTGATGCATATGGATGAAGAAATAAGGTATGCTTTGAAGTCCGTGCTTGTTTGCTCATTTCGAAAATTTACAGCCAGACAGCAAGATATTGCAACGAAGAATATGACATAGAGAAAAAGTAATTGGTGCACGAAAATTACAAAAAAGTAATTGGTGCACGAAATTATAAAAAGTAAATGGAGCACGAAAGTTTTAAAAAGTAACTGGTGCACAAAAATATAACATTGGTGCACGAAATATAAAAAGTAATTGGTGCACGAAAATACAACACTGATGCATGAAAATATAACACTTGTGCGCGAATTTTGAGTTAATTAACTTATTCACAAAATTTTATAAAAAACAACTGGTGCACCAAATTAAATGATTTGTGCACCACTTACTTAATTGTATGATTCGTGCATCACCGACTTGCGATTATGGTTTGTGGCATCACATACTTTTTCTATATTTCGTGCATCAGTTACTAATTTTAATTTTCGTGCATCATTTACTGATTTTCAATATTCGTGCATCAGTTACTGTTTTAATTTTCGTGCACCAGTTACTGCTTACTGCTTGCATTTTACGTGTTATCAGTTAGTGATTTTCAATTTTCTTGCATCAATTGCTTTTATATGTTCGTGCATCAATTGCTTTTATAAGTTCGTGGCATCAGTTACTTTTTATATCTTTCATGCACCAGTTTACTTTTCATAATTTAGTACACCAGTTACTTTTATATTTTTCCGTGCACCAGTTAATTTTTCTTTGGATCATCTTCTCTTCGTTGCAATATCTTCGTGCACCAGTTACTTTTTATAATTTTCGTGCACCAATTAATTTTTTTTCTAGGTCATCTTTTTCATTGAAAGTTTCACGCTGTAAATTCTGGAATGAGCAAAGATACGGACACTATGAATCGTAACTATAAAACCTCAACTGACAGCAAACAATATATATACACACACACAAACACACATACCAGTTTTGAAAAAAAAAATCTGGAACGAAGTGATGTAATGGAAATCGAAGAGATTAAGAGAAAAATCAACTGTAAGAAACCGTAACTAGCGAGAGAGATTTACGAGGAGATTTGAATCACACGTGAAAGAAAGAGCCCAAACAAAGTGCTGAAAGGAAGAGATTGAAACTTTCTGAGATTGTCGCATTTTCTTATTAATGGCACTTTTTGTTTTCAACCTAAAGTGGACTTAAATGATTGCAAGTTTTTTTCCCGAACTAAAATGAACAAAGTTTCAGTGTAGGGTCCATGCCTGAACTTTGCCAATTTAATAAATGGATCGAGTCCAATAAATCTAGGAATTATGGAGTCCAATTATTGGCTGGGCTGGACAATGCCCCACCACTAACTATACTGGTTCTGGCCGCTCCATGGACCAGTTTAGGATTAAACCCAAGGGCTGGTCCCAGACCTTTGCCAGTTGTTGCTTAGGGTTGGCCCAAATATTAGAATATATATACAAGGAACTTTATTAATTTGTCGACTGTATTTAATAGCAATAAATCCACTCTAAAGCCTTTGAACCGAGGTTCAAGAAAATATGGACCGAATATTAAATCAACTCAAATATACATAATATTATTATTATTATTATTATTTCTACTTTATCATATGAACCTTAGTTTATTACAAGGAGTTACGAGATAAGTATATCAAGTGTATTTCAGTCCACTCTCATACCTTAGATTTTGGGGGCCTTAGTTGAATCATTCTTTGCTAGCAAAGTTATTCAGGGTCAAACATCTTCTACTTTACCAAATTATAACTATTATAACGTATAACTCAAATCTTTTTAAACCATACAATATTCAATTATTATTATCGATCGCTCTCCTAGCAGGTGATTACTGTTCTCCAACATCTTTGTCCTAATAATTACATTCTTACACTTTTGAAAATCGAACTGATACCAATTAAGGTCTTTTCTGTTGTAACATTGCTTAATAAATTGATATTAAGCATTGAAAAAATGAATGAATGAAAAAAATCGAGCATGTAGGCTGCTGGAGATAGTGATCGATCTCTGCCAAAAAGCAGCTATGATCGCCGCCTATTTCAAAAAGTTCTGGAGGCGGGATCGATCGCCGCTGGCAGAACTTGCAGTATGTGCAGATCAATCATTGCATGTGCAGATTTTCTTAGCAGATGCGTCCTTCGTGATCAAGTTTTATTTTTCGTGAAATGGTGCCTCCAAATAAGTCATTTGGCGGTATCTTTTGTTTAGTAGGTCAATCCCCTTTTGAATTAACATACATTTGCAATATTAAATTCAAGTTTTGATAGCAAAATTCCATGCATTCTTCATCATATCATTCATATTCACAGTTTGAGTGTCTTTAAGCCTTTGTGGTTTAAGAATTCGTGATTTGAAGTACTTCTATCATGAATTATAGCATTTGTATCTTTGGAAACAAATTGACATTGAAACCGTAAGCATCATTACTGGACAATATCGTTTTAAGGACGATATTCCAAATCTCGCATCGACATTTATTCATTGAGCCATTTGTTGCTTTGTCTATTGCTATACACGAAGACACATTCCAGAATATTTACCCTACACTTTCTTATATCAAACCTTTTTAGTCTTAGATACCAATTCTCTCACTTGCAGTGGAATTGTAGGAGAACTTGTTGTTTGTCTAGAAATCAAGTTGTAACAAATCAAGTATGATTCCAAGTATAATATCCAAAATATATACAATGGTTTTGTTAGTTTCTTGAGTTCATCCTAAGTTATTATATATTAAGACAAATAATAAGAAAGCGGCGCTCTTTATTGAAGAAAAAATATTATATATGCTCCCAAACCTAGAATCTTATGCATTGCCATTCATACGTCTGTGGCCAATGGAACAGAGACAGTGTCTTGAGACATATCTATCAGATGTTGGAATATTTTTTTTAATTGCGAAATGAATTTACAGATCATTGATTTGATATTGTTCCCGAGGCTATAACAACACTTTTCAGATATGGGATTAACTCCTCTTCAAATCATATATAAAACTCCTCCCCATATCTCAAATAATAAATAACTAAACTTTGTACAATCTATATGAACTAAAGTAAAAATACAAGCACGTAGTAAAAAAAAGGTATTTTATTAATGTGTAAGTTGTTCTCTATGCCTTGGTCGGCTGCTTTTGCTAGACAAGGTTGTTCTCTTGCTTGTTTCTGTTACTGATTCGCTGTGGCAAGCTTTTCTTCTCGCCAGCTCGGTTGCTAATTGAAGCTTAGTTGGCTGAGCGGTTGTTTTAGTTGGATGAAGCCTTTATAAGAATTAGTGGGGTTTGTAAATACTTTTGCAAACTGCTTATCAGCATTTCATAAGAAAAAAAAAGATTTTGAGTGTTTTAATTTTCTTACTTCTGCTATTATTAATCTCTAAAAATAAACAGAAGCTGAGAAACAGATCATGACATACTTTTGAGTGCTTTAAAGTTGTTTGATGTCAATTTTGTAATTAATTAAATTTTATTAGCTGTTTTTTTATTTTATTTTAATTTTAATAGCAATACTCAATACTTTTACTTAAAAACAATTTTTTCAACTCTAAGAAAATCAACATAAAATACTTTAAACATAGCAATTGCAATACATTCTTTATATATAATATATATATATGGGTGTTTTATTTACTTATATGTTTTGGATGCTGTGTAAAATAGCATATTGTTTTTGTATAGTGTAATGTCATAGCAGAATTAGAATATGTGACTTGTAACAGAGTTGGAGTACCCATTGTATTTATATTATTATTAATATAATTTTGTCTTACAAAAAAATTTTATATAAGCTCAGTTTTAAATTTATTTTTTTTAGAAAAACTGAAAAAAATTATGATTTTTTGATACAATTTTTTTTTTCCATTTTTCAAGAAAAATTAAAAGAAAACAGCAACACTTTATTACGGCAAGTGTGAAACCGGCAAAAAAAAAATAAACAACAAATTATATAATGAAAAACACACAAACGAAATCATAAATTTGCGGGTACCAGGTTTCCACGTACACCAGTGAAACTAGTGGTATATCGTGTAAGATGGTTTGTTTGATGATGTCCTTAAGGTAGTGCTTTTAGGGGTATCATCACCGTTCATTTGGAATCTTTTTTTTTTAAAAGAAAAAAATTATACATGAATGATGAGTGATGCTCCTGAGGGCAGTGCCCTTCAGGACAGCAACAATATCTCCGTGTAAGAGCGAGATGGACAATGACAATAATGTGAATTTTCTATAAAAAAATAAAAATTGTATACATAAACTTTATTTAAAAATTTAAATCCACTCTTCCAATTCTCTAATCCACTCTCAGTTGAAAAATGTCTAAAATAGAAGTGGATCCACGATTATAATTTAAGGATGAAATTCGGGTAAAAATAATTTTTTTAAAAAAAATCTATATAAAGAGCACTGAAACAATTTTGGGAGTGTGACCGCTGCCGCCCCAACCTATCGGCTATTGATTACACAAACTTATTTCTTCAACGAATATTCAAATAAAAATTTTATATGTGAATTTTTCAAAAATAAATGAATTTAATAAGTTATATTGTAATTTATGGAGTCATATAATTTTGTTGTTGGGTCCATGCGGATGGTGGGATAGTGGAAGCATTCCAAATAACAAGGGAGCAAACATGGATGGTCTTTTGGAGCTTCTTTTTGTCTATGTTGTACGTTTCTTGGCAATGTACACGTGCATTAGTGAGTAATGGAACAAAATTGAGAACATTTTATGTTAAAAGAAGAGTTGTTAGTGGCTTTTTAACCTTCCTTTTCGCCTAATTTTTCTAGGTAAATACAAAAATGGTCTAATATAAAAATGGTCTAATAGATTGACACATAGATTTATTTTTTTTCGATATTAGTATCAAACTTTTAGGACTAGTCGAATATAATCCTACAGAAATTGTTTTTAATGAAAGTAGTCTCACATAAATATTTTTAACAAATTTAGTCCCACCGAAATTAGTTTTGTAACAAAAGTGGTCTCATAATTGAATAGGGATTTGAGACCACTTTTGATTAAAAACAAAAGTTTGGGATTAGTATTGATTAGAAATATTGGGACTATTTTTAAAACAATTTCCACGAGCAATATTTGATAATTCTAAAAGTTTGAGACTTGTATTGAAAATACCCCAATCCATAGAACCATTTTTTTTGAAATTTACCATAATATAATAATGTTATTATTATTATATATAAATAATAAGTAGGGAATACAAAGTTATAGAAAGATGAGCTACAAATCTTTACCTTCATAGAAAATAACAAACAAGTATTGATGAGTTATTAGAATACCATCTAAATTATGCTTCTTCTTCTTGTTTTTTTTTAAGAACTTTAAGTTATCAATTTCATTTTATTTTAAATGTATCGCTCGAACATGAAAATGAGATAATTGGTAACGTTACTTACACTCCACTTATTTGTATACGCTCCATTTTATGAGTAGAATTATTCTTCTTATTGTTTATAAAAGTGAAAATTTGAATAATATAAAACGAAATGCAAATAACACCATCAATTCAAAATGGAAAAAAAAAAAAATTTGTTAGAACTGATTTTTACGGTTTATAGGAATTTGAACCGTAATTAAATTTTTTGCAAGAATGCTAGGTGAAAGTTGGTATATGAGAATCTTAGGGCTTGTTTGGTTTTGTCTACTGTATAATGGGAAAGAGTGTTGAGAAAATAAGTTGTGAAAAATATTTCTTACGAGTAACATATGTTTGATAATAGTTATTTTTGAAAATTAGAGAATTCTTGTTGTAGGTATATACGTTTATGAGGGTAAAAATTATTGACAATCATTCCATCTAATAATATAAACATTGTAAATATGAATATAACCGGAGATGAAAAGAAGTAGAGAACCGACTAAAGAAAGCTGCTCAACTGATAATTCATATTCTGATATCAGTTCAAGAGATGGTGAGCATGAGAACTTATATTTCTTCCGCCGCTCGCGAACTTTAATATATTATTAATATATTATAATATATTAATAAATATATTCGAACCTTTTGGGTATTTATTTTTGAGCAATAATTCGAATAGCTTGCGAACATGTTCGAACATTTTCGAGCCGAACTCGAACTCGAACTCGAACTCGAACTTTGATTCGAGCCGAACTCGAAATCGAGCTCGAACTCGAATATAACGATTTCGAGCCGAATTCGAACCTTAAAATTTTCTGCATATTCGGCTCATTCGTTTCGTTTACACCCCATATCTTTATGATAGATGATGAGGTAAAGTCAACCGATGAGGAGGTTTTTGACTTCAGTTAGTGGCGGAGACATGAATTTGGTATGAGGTAAAAATATTAAAATAAAATGGAGGGCGACATAATTTTTAGGGGCAAAATGTAATTTTGATTGGCAAACTGTAATTTTTGAGGTAAAATACAATTTTTTTTAAAAAAAATTATTTTTAAGTATGAAATTTTAATTGGCATGGTGAGACATGTCCTCTCTTGCTCAATGGTAAGTCCGCCATTGACTTCAGTTCTGAAGGATTTACTAGAAATGATTTATTTTCAGCCTTGCGTGAAATGATTGACGATGCATAGACGGCCATCAAGATCATTTGAAGAAATTAAAGCAGAAAATGCTAACTTAAGACAAAATCACGAATGAATTAGTCTTAATCAACTGATTGAACATGAAACTCTTAAAGCAAGAATAAATATACTGAAATCTGAAAATGATGAATTCCATGTTAAGATAAATAAGAGAATGAAATGAAATGGTAATATTGTTTAAAAAAAATCAAAATGAAAATATAGTCATTTTATTGTTGCTTGAACTCTTAGATAGAGAGGATTAACAGTCATGCCTCTTATTTAGTTTTGTACCCATTAACGAATGGGGGAACACCACATATTACATAAGTATTTCCAGACAACTGAGACACCACTGAGTTCACAATATTGCTCGAGAAAAATATGTATCTTTTTTGGCCATCTAACTTCCCCACGTACACGTACATTTCGAAAAGAACCAATTGAGTTCCTACAATTGTGTAGATCTGACCTGTAAATCTTGAAGGAGAATTTTCCCAGAGAGAGCATAGGAATGGTTCAGATTCATGAATCCGAGCCATGGACCCTATAATTAGGTAGGTAATATCCTGATCGTAGGCTCGAAATTCCTGTAAAAAAAACCTACAATTGACCCCATTTGAGCACTTATGGAGCAAAGACTGCATTCTTGAATTGACACAAGTGATTCCATTATTTCCCAACTATTGGGGTCTAGAACTCCTGTCACGCCCCGAAACCGAGCCCCGTGACACCGGCGTCGAATCTAAACATGATATTCAGATACAACAAGCATCGTGTACAGATCTATGGTAAATCAGTCTATTTATTCCAAAATCAATAAATTGTCATTACAATTGTAATATAATATAATTGTCTCGAATTAAATAAAAGTTGCGGAAGCGTAAATAAATATAGTAAATGTTCTTGAAGACTCCTCATGGATCACCATCCCCAAATTGTTCTTCTCTTTCTTCCTCGATCTCTTCTCCTTCAACTTTGTCTGAGGGGAGGTAAGAGGTGAGTGTTTGGGAAAACACTCAGCAAGTGGGGGCCAATCGATGTGACGATATAATACTTTTTCATAATTTTTCCAAAATAATCGGAGCATACTGATATGAACTGAAACATAAACTTAACAAAATTGCTCTAATCAGAGCCAGAACAGAACATGTCATATCAGAAATATTTTTCATATACATAAAGCACAGTAAATCCTCTAATTTCCTCCTTGTACTGATATCAGTTCTCTAGACTTAACCCTCCTAGAGATAAGGTCAGAAACATCGGATCAACCACGAATAAAGGGTCTGGACTTCCGAGAACAACGATTAACCACCGTATCAGGTCAGAATGTCGGTTATAATCCCACCGCATCAAGGTCAGAAACAGAAACAGAACTCGGAATTCCCCAATTGGATTTTGAAATTTAAAGTGCTTCAAAAATATATGTTCATCAAAACATTAGAATTTCATAGTTTCAACATAATTCACATAATCGATTGAGGTTTCAAAACATACTTACAATTTTTTTAAAAACGGAATGAATATATAACAAGAGCCCACTTACACTCGAAGCACGTTGAGATGAGATTCGGGTTGGAGAAATGGTGAAAATCTCTCTTCTCTCTTCCTTGTAAGTTTTCGAAATATTTGTGTGTATGTAGTGTATGATTCTCGCAAAATGCTAAGTGTAGAGTAATCTTTTCTTGGCAAGATGTAGTGTGATATTAATGTGGGAGGTGTACTCCAATTTAGATCCTCTATGTTGGCTCCTAATTGCAAGACTTAAGTGGATGATAAGTGGATGGTGTTAATATAACTGGGAGGTAATTAAATGGGGAGGATTTAGGGGCGTGAGTTAGGGTCATCAATGGGATAAACATATGGGGTCATCACCTTTAGTTTAGGAGCATAATTTAGAGACATTTAAGTTGATCATAAATCCTAGCCATTTAGTTTATGATTTTAGCAAGGAGATGAATGACTAATCAAGATTGTAAAAATGCATTTGAATAGGCAAATTGAGTGGTCATCACATTTCATAATTTGAGCAAGTAATGAATGTGGTCATCAATGGGTAATGTAGAAGGATTTATTGAAACTTTCAAAACTATGGCAATCTAATGGCATGATTTAAGTAAGCCAATAAATGTCATTATATTGGATTGGATGGTGGTTGAATGGGATTGGATGGTGGCAAGATTTGTGTTAAGCACTTAATGTCATTGAATGAAAAATGACAAGATTTGGGCAAGTCCATTGAATGACTAACATGATTTGGGGCAAGCAAAAAATGTGGTGGTCATACATCCCCCCCACCTTATTGGAAGTTTCGTCCTCGAAACTTAAGTCAATTGATCTTAGAAAAGATAGGATATATATGGCTTAAGTGCTAGTTCCTCAGAACCTCTGGATATAATGAATGCGTGACACCACAATCAATCAGTAGCCTCGTTTTCTTTGTCAGATATTAATTTAATTTTTTTAAAAAAATTAAATAATATTTTCAGATTGTTATTTCGGCCTCCCGACTGATTTTTGATTTAATTAGTTGGTCTGTCTGATCCGGGATTTCTAATTTGGTTAATTTATATCAACCAAAGATCTTTTTCCAGCTGGATCATGGAACCTGGTTTTGCTCTGATACCACTTAAATGTCACGCCCCGAAACCGAGCGCGCGTGACACCGACGTTGAATCCACACATGATATTCAGATACAACAAGCCCCGTGTACAGATCTATGATAAAACAGTCTATTTATTCCAAAATCAATAATTGTCATTACAATTGTAAATACGAAATACAATTGTCTCGAATTAAATAAAAGTTGCGGAAGCGTAAATAAAATATAGTAAATCTTCTTAAAGACTCCTCATGGATCACCATCCCCAAAATTGTTCTTCTCTTTCTTCCTCGATCTCTTCTCCTTCGACTTTGTCTGGGATGGGAGGTAAGGGTGAGTGTTTGGGAAAAACACTCAGCAAGCGGGGGCCATCGATGTGACAATATAATGTTTTTCATAATTTTTCCAAAACATATATCATAATCGGAGCATAAACTGATATGAATACTGAAACATAAACTTAACAAAATTACTCTAATCAGAGCCAGAACAGAACATGTCATATCAGAAATATTTTTCATATACGTAAAGCACAGTAAATCCTCTAATTTCCTCCTGGTACTGATATCAGTTCTCTAGACTTAACCCTACTAGAGATAAGGTCAGAAACATCGGATCACCCACGAATAAAGGGTCTGGACTTTCGAGAACAACGGTTAACCACCGTATCAGGCCAGAATGTCGGTTATAATCCCACAGCATCAGGGTCAGAAACAGACAGAACACGGAATTCCCACCAATATGATTTTGAAATTTAAAGTGCTTCAAAAATATAATTTTCATCAAAACATCAGAATTTCATAGTTTCAACATAATTCACATAATCGATTGAGGTTTCAAAACATACTTATGATTTTTCAAAAACGGAATGAATATATACAAGAGCCCACTTACACTCGAAGCACATTGAGATGAGATTCCGGTTGAGAAAATGGTGAAAATCTCCTCCTCTCTTCCTTGTAAGTTTTTGAAATATTTGTATGTATGTAGTGTATGATTCTCGAAAATGCTAAGTGTAGAGTAATCTTTTCTTGGCAAGATGTAGTGTGTTTTAATGTGGGAGGTGTACTCCAATTTAGATCCTCTATGTTGGCTCCTAATTGCAAGACTTAAGTTGATGATAAGTGGATGGTGTTAATATAATTGGGAGGTAATTAAATGGGGAGGATTTAGGAGCGTGAGTTGGGTCATCAATTGGGATAAACATATGAGGTCATCACTTTAGTTAGGAGCATAATTTAGAGACATTTAAGTTGATCATAAATCCTAGCCATTTAGTTTATGATTTTAGCAAGGAGATGAATGACTAATCAAGATTGTAAAATGCATTTGAATAGGCAAATTGAGTGGTCATCACATTTCATAATTTGAGCAAGTAATGAATGTGGTCATCAATGGGTAATGTAGAAGGATTTATTGAAAATTACAAACTATGGCAATCTAATAGCATGATTTAAGTAAGCCATTAAATGTCATTATATTGGATTGAATGGTGGTTGAATGAGATTGGATGGTGGCAAGATTTGTGTTAAGCACTTAATGTCATTGAATGAAAATGACAATTTGGGCAAGTCCATTGAATGACTAACATGATTTTGGGCAAGGCAAAATTTGGGGTCATCACAACTCCGCATTAGGAACTTGTTTGTGAAGTGAACTCCTTTTAGAGTGGCCGGGGGTTTCCTTCCAGTTATCTTCTCACTTCTCCCTCCACCTGATCGTTCAACTCCTACTGAGCTCCCAAGGTGTCTGAAACCGACAGACTCGCCTCATGTCATCATGGGCGAATCTATAACTTTTCTATTATAGAGACAAATAAAAATATATATATAATCAATGGAGGACAAAAAAATTTAAGGGCCAAATTATATAGGGGAAAAGTGTAACTTTTTATTTTTTTTAGAATAATATTTTTTTTTGAGTGGTCTAAATTCGCCTCTGCATATCATGATGCTATATCTGGATCCCGATTCCCATTGATGGCTAGCATGAGCCTCGATTTCTTGTTGCTTTGGTGCATCTCATCACTTGTAGATGCCATAAGCTACATATATGTGCTGATGTTAAGGTGCTGGCCTCCGTATTGAGGTTTGTCTGGTCGGGGTACCTTAAGGTAAAGACGTATCCATCTTTGATTCAATCCCATATTGGTTCTCGTTGAATTCACCATTTCCACGCCTCGAGCCTAGCTTTCCAAAAATGACTTCAAAAAAATTCAACACAAATATGGTTTAATGTCTTGCTTACATAAGAAAAAGCTCTACGCACCAATCTTAAGTGCAATTACCCTTTCTCAATATATGTCTAGCAATAATCACCTAAGGAGATAAACAAATATGTCAAGAGTATCGGGGTTATTTCTAGCATAGTCCCTCCACTCCTCAAGCAAGAAAATGAGGGAAAATATGTTGTTTAGTTTTCGGAAATTTAGTTTTTAGCCCAACATTGGAATTGTTGTAGTTCTTTAGTCCTATCTAGCCAGTTCAATCATATTTTGAATATCGGCTCCGTCCTTTTTTTTATAAGGCAAAATTTATTAAAATGGAGTACCAGGGATACTCGAGCTACACTCATTGCACATAATGTTCTAGTAAGCGAAGACAACAAATATTACATTGATTTTAGACATAAAACATGTTCCAAAAACCAATCATATAGGGAGAAGTAAATGGAGCATTGTACAAGGCTTTAATCCACCTCCAGCTTTGAATTTTGATATGATCACTGCCATATTAATGTATGCAATTTTCATTCAAAGATCTTCTTAATCCTTTTGTTCTATAAGCACACACCGTGTGAATACGCAGCTCCGCCCTTGTTTAGTCATATCTAGCACATCCAGCCCTTATTTTTTACTCTTGGCAAGTGATTGCGTGGGATGCAATTAGATGCTCCTTCATGATAAGCATCGATCAAGGAATTAGTTCACCTAGATTGATATCTTTCCTAAGTTTCCTTGTATATATTATTATGTGTGTCTTTTGTAATTATCATCTTTGACGTATTTTGTACTATTTATATACTAGAATGCATCCAACACCCAAATTGAGGTGGATTAATAAAACTTTCCACATGGTGGGAGGTCTCGAACCCGAGACCTTACTTGAGGGCTTGATGTCACTTGAGCCGAGGGCTATAATTGTTAGCTATTCGCTATTGCCAAATTGAGTAGGTCGCTATTACAATGATTTGTACCGATTAAGTCATAATGCCCCGATGACATGAATATTTGAGGTGTCGGATTTGAGGTATCGGTCATTGATTAACACCGGTATAAAGAGAGAAGTGATATAATTATAGTTAAAATTTTGTGGAGGCTTCGGTGCGTGGTAACAACGTGTTTAGCATGTAATAATTATTATATAATATAGTCAGTTATAGCATCTAATATCATAATTATGTTAATTACAGATAAATAGCATATATAAAACCCTTAAAAAGTAAGGGTGGCAAGTATAGGATTCAACATTTTTACCCTCGAAATGAATAAAATTTAAATTGGTTGACAAATTTTCGAACTATAATTTTTTTTGTTTTTAAAATATTTAGATGCTAATTATTTATTTCAGGGATAATTACATCTACATCCGTCGACTTTGACGTAATAAAAGAAACATGCCCTACGATTTGAAAAAGTACAGAAACATCCCTTCAAGTTAGGTTAAACATTACATACTAGTCATGACGTTAGTAAAATAGACTGCAGTTACAGAAATTCCCCTTAAATTTTAACGAAAACCCTCATATTGATCATGGTCACTTTGACATCTATTTGACCTAAATTTTTAGAGGGGGTGTCTTTGTAATTATAGTATTTTTAGGGGTGTGATCGTAATGAAACCATTATTTTATTTAGAATTGTTTGTTTCAAATACAATTATTATTATTACTCAAACTATCAATACATACCATAAAAATTCAAAATGTATATATATATACACCATTTTAAAACTTTTGTTAGAAATAACGATATTTTGGAATAGTTTGAACTGAATTGAATTGAAAGTCAAACTAAAGAATAATACATTCGATTGCCATCTTCGGAATCGACGTAAATAAATATTTGTTCGTCAAAAAAATACATAAAAACTTGATAAGTATATAATTATCGTACTTTCAATAAATGATTTTAATATAAATAATATGATTAATAATTTGAGACACGAGATAAAATCTAAACTTAGAAAACAACTACCCACAAACGAGTTCGACTAGAGGTGAGCATTCGGTCAAAATCGAACCAAATTTGTAAAAACTGAACCGACTGAATTAATTTTTCAGCCAATTGAACTGGTTGATTTTTACATTAAATTGAACAAACCGATTCAGTAAAACGTCGATTATCATTAGAGATCATGGCCTAAAACATTTTTTTGACAAGTAAAATTTATTAATAAAGAAAAAAGTATAAGGAATATTCAAGGTTACATAGAATCAACTCTAAGCCTAAAGAAATAAGCACCAAACAAAATCAGATAACAGACTTTAAATAAACTAAAGGATTCAGCACAAGATAATTAATAGAGTAAGATAAAAGGCTTTAGACCGCGCTTTGATCCACTTCCAAATGCAAAGTTTAATACGTTCCAGCACCACTGACAAACCAGAACTAAACTCGAAAATATGCTTATTCTGTTCATTTCAGATGCACCACACTGCGCAAATCCAAAGCATGATCCAGACGTTCCTGGAAATTCCTTGGATGCGTAACCATCATGTTGCTCAAGATGGGAGGAAGGTTCCTGGAAAATATGCTTATTCTGTTCATTTCAGATGCACCACATTGCGCAAACCCAAGCATGAATTCCTTGGATCCGTAAACCATCATGTTGTTCAAGATGGGATGAAGGTTTCTCATGACAAACAGACACAAGGTTCAACCACCAATAAAACCATACCAAATATTATGAGAGAACTCGCATTGACAAAACAAATGCCTATAATCCTCCACCCAACATTGTAGAAAACACAAACATATTAATACAAACACCTCTCACCAACAAGTTGCTATTAGTAGCAACTTTGTTTGAATGAGTTTCCAAGAAGAATAATAACTTTAGACGGAGCTATCTTGCACCAAATCAGATTAAAAGACTGGATACAGGGGGCTAGATAACGCTTGCAGTACTCAATACGCCATAAGCCGATTTGGTTGAGTAAGAACCATCGAGCTGTGGATCCAAACCCAACGATCCTCATCACCAGCAAAAAGATGACCTTGTTTATGAGAACCACTAAGTGAAAGTGAAATCATTTAAATTTAACATCTAAACATATAATTGTCTAAAAGATATTTGGCTACACTTATTTTAAATAGCTCATAAGGTTTGAAGTCTTATTTTTAACGAAAATAAGATGTTAAAATATTTGGATAAACTTATTTTAAATATGTTAAAGATGTCAACTTCTTTGTTATTACAAGATCTTTTTATTATCATAATTATAAAAAAAATATGATACCGTGAGAATAATAAAATTAGTTAATTTTGTACATATTTTTATATATAAGTAGTTTTAAAATATTATCATTAATATAGAACTAGTTTATAGTTTAAAATATTTAATAAATAATTCTTTGAAATAAAAAAAAAACGACATAATAGGGGGGTAACTGTAATGTATAATATACTATAAGAGGTGTATCTATAATATTTTGAAATTTTATATTACATATACTATATGAAGGTGCATTTGTAATTTCTGATAATTTATATTACCTATACAAGGACAATCATGTCATTTCGCGAGTTCTGTTAACTTTTTTTGACGGTGACACATTTGAGGGGAGGTTTCAATAATTTTTTAAAATCGATGAGAAGTTTTATAATTAGACTAAAATCAAGGGGTGTGATGTAATTATCCTTTATTTTACTCTGCTACTTAAATTAAATATGCACTTAAATGATCTCCCGAGAACTGAGAATTACCGGTTCCACTAGAGGGCATAAAGTGTTGGATTAATAATAATAATTGGATTATGGGTTAATAATAAGAGCCCAATATTATGTTATTTTTGTTAATGAGACAAAATTATGTAAGTTATTATGAAAGGCAATTAGGCTAAAGAAATCCCACATTGAGATTATGATACACTTATGGTTTGTTTATAATGAGATATAAATCAATAGAGTGTAGTTAGTAGTAAAGATGGGTGCCCCTCGCGCGCCGTCCGTCTGTCCGCTCCGCTCGGCTCGGCACGGCACGGCACGTCACGTCACGTCACGTCACGTCACGTCATGTCTCGTCTTGCGTCGCGTCGCGTCGCGTCGCGCGTGTCGCTGCCGCGAAGGCAGTCCTATCTTTTTACTACACGGATTTCTGAATGACTTTTCATATGCTGAAATGACTTTTCATATGCCTGACTTTTCATATTCTGCTGAGTATTAAGTTTGAGACTTTTTACCTACCTGCAGAATTGATGTCAGATTTAAGTGTGAGACTTAAATCCGAAATGAATATGATGTAAGTGTTGAGACTTTTCATCTAACCCACTATGCATTGTCATTTAAGTTGTGGCCTTTGGTAGGCCTGCTGTTGCAGCTATATAAGCTGCTCCAGCCTCATTCTTTATCTCATCCCGATTTGCATTTGCATATCATATCATCTTCTTGAGAGTACTACACACTTCTTAGTGTTCGAGTGAGTCTGTCGGGTTTCTGCTTCAACCCATACAGAGGTGTTTGGACGTTGTACCTTGGAACTCTCTTGTCCAGGAGGCCAGAAGTTGTAGGCGGGCAATTTAGAGTTTACGGGCACACGGTTTACTGTGGCCGACTCGTCCAACAACAAAGTTTCTGCCCAGTTTATTTAAACTGTTTGTTGTAAGTTTCTACTGTTTCGAGTATTTTATTATAACAGAGTATTTGTGATCTTCTTATGCAATTGTCTATTTGTTTTTCTAAGAGACAGAACTAACAATCGTAAACTCTAAACTCTTTGTTCGTTTTGTTCTTTTTATCAAAACTCTTTCACATTTACTTAAGATATTGTTCATGATTTTTCAAAGGTTTAAACTTACTGTTTAAAAAACTGCTTTGATATTATTTGTGCTCTCCTATTTGTGTTCTGTTTTAGCTAAGGCTGACCAGTTTACCCAACCACCTGCTGTGAATAATGAGATTCCGGTGATCAAAGCTAGCGGTACTGAGGCCGCAATGCCATTCTGAGAAGTCCAATGCCGTTTTCTCAATTTGAGAAACCGAAAAAAGTTCAGGGTTCCAACTTTAAACGTTGGCAACAGAAGATATGTTCTTCCTTACCACCTTGAACTTGACCACGTTTCTGAAGGAGGAGAAACGTGGAGGACAAAGAGGATCCTCAATCTGCTGTGATAGTTGAGTCCTGGATGAGTGCCGACTACCTTTGTCGTAACTACATACTGAATTCTCTTGACGATGCACTTTTTAATGTGTATTCCCCCAAGGAGACTGATAAGAATCTTTGGGAATCGTTAGAGATAAAGTACAAAGTTGACGACGCAGGCGCAAAGAAATTTGTAGCCGGGCGATTCCATGACTATCGAATGGTAGATGGCAAGAGCGTTGTTTGAGCAATGCGAAGAGCTGCAACTGATATATCATGAACTTGCTGCCGAAGGTATGGGGCTAAATGATGCTCTCCAAGTGGCAATGATGATTGAAAATTACCGCCATCTTGGAAGGACTTCAAGAGCTACCTAAAGCACAAACGAAAGATGATGAGTCTAGAGGATCTTATCAGGAGGCTGCGCATCGAGCAAGACAACCGAAAAGTTGACAAGAAATCATTTGGAATGATTTCCAAGGCCAACGTGGTTGAAGTTGGGGACAACTCCCATGGGAATAAGCGCAAACGTACTTTGAACCCAAGGGAGATACTCAGACAAGAAGGTTCACCGGTGACTGTTATGTGTGTGGTAAGCCTAACCATAAGGCCAAGGACTGCCACTCACGTCAAAACAATTGCACTCAACGTCAAAACAATGACGGTAAGAGGAAGATAGTCCCTTACAAAGGCAAAGGCAAGAGGCCTGCACATGCCCACATTGCTAAGGACAATCTGAGCTCTGACATGGATGACATGCATCTGAGTGCTGTGGTATCGGAGGGGTGGTCTTGTTGTGGTGGAGAACTCCAAGGAGTGGTGGGTGACATGGGCTACTCGCCACATTTGCGCCCACAAATGGATGTTTAAGACCTATCAACCGGTGAATGATGAGCACTGCTACATGGGAATCCAGCTGTCTCAAAGTTGAAGGGCAAAGGACGGTTGTGCTAAAAATGACTTCCGGAAAAGAGTTGACTCTTACCGAGGTGCTCCACGTGCCAGAGATCCGAAAGAATCTCATCTCCGGAGCAGTGCTGAACAAGAAAGGCTTCCGGCTTGTGTTTTGAGTCCGACAAAGTCATTCTGTCCAAGGGTGGTATGTTTGTGGGCAAGGCTACTTGCCAATAACCTCTTCAAGATGAATGTAATGACTTTAGCTCCTAAGGCTAAGTCTAGTGTAGATGTTGAGGTTGATGTTAATAGCAGCAAATGAGGCTAGCACAAGCAAAAATAATTAATGACTGTTGCCAATGTGGCTAATAAAACTTTAAAGTTTGATATTCTTGCAAGTCTTTACATTTGTGGCATGGTAGATTAGGACATGTGAATTATAAGTCCTTACAAAGGCTAATGTCTCTTAATCTATTGCCTAAATTTAACATCAATCATAAACACAAGTGTGAGACTTGTGTAGAGGCCATTAACCAAGTCATCATTCCACTCAATTGAGCGAAGCACCGAACCGTTAAACTGATTCATACGGAGTATGCGATCTAAAGTATGTACAATCTAGAGCGGTAAAAATTATTTCATAACATTTATCGATGATTGTACAAGATATTGTTATGTCTACTTAATGAGAAGTAAGACGAAGCAATTGATATGTTTATTCACTACAAGAATGAAGTTGAGAATCAACTTGATAAAAAGATTAAAAATTCTTCGAAGTGACCCGGGCGGTGAATAGTCACCATTTGCACAAATATGTGCTGAGAGTGGCATTATTCATCAAACAACTGCGCCTTATTCTCCCGAGCAAATGGTATTACTGAAAGGATAATAGAACGCTTAAGGAAATGATGAATGCAATGCTTATAAGTTCCGACTTTACCTCGAAATTTGTGGGGAGAAGCTCTGCTTTCTGCCAACTATGTGCTAAACAGAGTACCCAAAGAAGTTGGATAAACGCCTTATGAATTATGGAAAGGTCGCTCACCTAGCTACAAGTTTTTAAGGTTTTGGGCTGTCTAGCAAAGGTACCAATTCCTCTTCCTAAACGGACTAGGATAGGACCTAAGACAGTAGATTGTCTATTTATCGGATATGCGCAAGATAGTAGTGCCTATCGTTTTCTGGTGCATAAATCAGATAATGTAGAAATGCATGTAAATACTATCATTGAGGCTAGGGATGCTTCGTTCTTTGAGGAAATCTTTCCCCACAAAACTCCGACCATGCCTGAAACCAGTAAGAGAATGTGGGGGATAGAGAATCTCAGAGAATGTAGAATCGCCTAGACGAGCAAAAGAGCGAGAAAAGAGAAATCTTTTGGCTCGGATTTTCTAACATACTGTTGGAAAAAGATCCGACTACTTTCAAGGAAGCAATGTCTTCACAAGACTCTGATCTTTGGAAAGAGCGGTGAACATGAGATAGAATCTATCTTACATAATCATACTTGGGAACTAGTGGATCTTCCTGCAGGTTGTAAACCACTAGGCCACAAGTGGATCTTCAAGAGGAAGATGAAAGCTGATGGTACTGTAGATAAGTACAAGGCTAGAATGTAGTCAAAGGCTACAGACAAACTGAAGGTGTTGATTATTTCGACACATACGCTCCTGTATCCCGAAAACATCTATAAGGTTGATAATTGCATTTGCTGCATTATATAACCTAGAGATCCATCAAATGGATGTTAAAACGGCTTTTCTAAATGGAGAGTTAGAAGAGGAGTTTACATGGAACAACCTGAAGGGTTTGTAGTTCCAGGTAAAGAAACGAGTTGTAAACTTGTGAAATCCTGTATGGATTAAAAAACCCTAAACAGGGTACGAAAAATTTGATAGCGTCATGCTTTCAAATGGGTTTTACAACCCAATGAGATAAGTGTGTCTACGTGAAAGGAGACAATACAAACTATGTAATATTATGTCTATACGTGGAGACATGATAATTGTTGGTAATAACGATAACATCA
>CAJQUN010002584.1:0-24877 GCA_907163345.1 Haberlea rhodopensis | reverse complement strand
TCGTGTAGCGATAATTGCACATTACCACATATGATTTATAAATAAGTATTTTACCCCTGGTTATATCTCTAACTGTCATCTCTAACAGACAGTTTAACTCATGTGATTTTCACATTAGGTACTAAAATGTGATTTGAAAACATATATACACGGATGAATGTTTTGCACATATTCACAACTAAGGTAATATGTCTATCTATTTTGAAAATCAGGAATTGATAAACTATTTATTTCAAGTAATGTAATCTACTTATTTTGGTAGCCGAAAGGCAAAACTTTAATTAGGAGCAACGGTCAAACCTTTTATTTGTATATGATTCGTTCTTTGGGATGTGTAAAGTAAAATTAATAAACAAATCAAATTTAGTTTTTTACAAATTACATTTTTATTTGATATTTTTTCATGTTATGACATTGGGGTAAAGTGGGGGATGTTACCGGACTGAATTGGATCGGTTCCAACCGGTTCCGGTAAATCCCTGGGAGGCCGAAAATCGCACCAATCCGGTATAGATACGGAATGGTTCCGGTTCCGAGCTTAACGGTTCCAAACCCTCAGAAAAGAATTTACCCTTAGATTAGATAATTCATGCGAGTACAAAATTAATGCATAAAAAGTAAATAGATAGATTTTCAAATTGGAAAAAAACATTTTGTGCTACTTCAAGATTTCTCAAGTGACCCAACTCTCAGACATAATTACAAAGACCTGTATAATATATAGCTTATATGCATTAATATTCTTCACTTCTTTGCTTCTTCAGTTGCCGCTGGCTTTGGTTCCTCCTCCTTGGGCGGTGGGGCGGAGGAGCTGCGGTCGTTACACCGCCGTCAATGCAGCTGCGACACTTCCTCTCCACCCATCCTTCTATGTCATGTTCCCCTGATCCCCCCAAATGCCGGCCACCACAGACCCGAGCTAGGATCCCCGCAATGACTCCAAGAATTGTGATTACTGCTGCACACCACCACTAGTGTCTCGATGGAGTGGTGGGTGGAGTGGCTGGGCTCCACCTCCACCAGAACCGGCGGTGGCCCTACAAGAGGCGGCAGCTGATTCACTAGAGCCATATTTAAGAACAGATGGCAATCTTTGAAGGAATATCGGGGTTAATAGAAGTGAGCTTGAAGAATAGCTTGAACGTGAAGATGCCGAAAGATTTTCAGGAGTATGGAATATGCATAACCACAAATTGAGCTTCAAAGATTTTGGGAATGTTAATAGGTGACGATATGTGTGAGAGTGAGAGTGAGAGTGAGAGGGGGAGAGAGAGAGAGGGGAGGAGGAGAAAGTAGGGAGAAAAGTGAGTGTTCAAATGAGCTTTGGAGCAACAAATGATGGTATTGGACTTTGTCAGGAGGCTGGTGGAAAATATTTTTAATTTAATTTCATGAAGATAGAAGAACAACAACGGGTTTTTGACAGATTATCTCTCTATGATTTTCCAAATAAACGGATTACCCTTCTGTGGTTTGAAATAGACATTATGCCCCACGTGGTTTACAAAATAGGCAGTTTACTTCACTGTGATTTGAAAATAGGCATTTTATCCCCCCTGTGGTTTGAAAATATGCATTTTACCTCCCCGTGGTTACAAAATAGGCAGTTTACCCCCTATGTGTAGGGTGTATTTCACACCTATTCATAAATTATAAGGGGGTAAAATGTCTATTTTCACAAACCACGGGGGAGTAAAATGTCTATTTTCAAATCACAGGGGTAAACTGCCCAGTTTCTAAATCACAGAGGGTAAAATGTCTATTTTTAAACCACATGTGGGTAATTTGCTTATTTGACAAACCACAATGGGGTTATTTGCCACTAGCTCGAACAACAACTAATTATTTAAACTACGGCCACCTACGTTATCCAGATAGTAAAGACTCACATCTTCTTTTGAGCCGATTCGGATTCGAGTCAAAATATTTACACAATACCACTCCTACAAATAAAATAAATAAATAATAATTTCTTTAAACTAATAATTCTTTAGTAAAATACATTGAATATGTTATAAAACCAAGAAAGAATCAAAATGGTTCTCGTACATACATCAATCTTTTCAGCTTATTCGATCATGATATCTTAATTGATCTCTCTGAATATATTTATAATAAAAAATAAAAAAAAAATTACATGTTCTAAATTTTGATTGACAACTATTCATATTTAGTACATATTTTCACCTTTGAAGGTATTGATTATTTTATGTATTTATTCCTTTTGATTATTTCTAAATATAATAATAATATAATAATAATAATAATAAAGTGAAAATATGACCGTTGTCCCCTGAATCTAACTTTTTTTTTTTCTCTCAGTGGTTGAATGCTATAATATTTTCATGATATATCATCTATTCAATCAATCTTTTCCATCACAAAACAATCCAAATTTTACATTTCAAATAGTCTCTTAGAATGAACATTTGTTAGCCCAAACAATTCAACTCCCAATATTTGTTCATGTCAACTTTGTAATTCATGATAGTTTGATAAAATCTGAAATAATTAAATGATCGAGTATTTATCATTTTATCAAAAGCTACAACCGTTGTTAATTGTAATTCTCTAATACTAAATAGATGACTACTACATCCTCAACCACATTAATGATATTTTTTTAAAAATAATAATATAAGTTACTAACATCTGGTAACTTAAAAAAAATATTGCAAAAAACAATTTCTATATATAATATATAATTTATTTTGAATTTTTTTATTTGAATATGTTTAGTCCAAAGTACTCATTTCTTATTGTTCTTATAATTTTTCATATAGACGTGTGTATGTAGAAGTGTGCAAGTGAGCCATAAGTGTGAAAAATTGAAGAGGGATGTTGTGGTTTGTTTGTCCTTTTTGGATGGAAAACACAGACACCTGAGTTAATTATGATATTTCACCTTTTAAATGTTATATATGGTGACATTTCAATGACATGTAAGTGCTGCAGTGTGAGGACGAAAGTGACCATGCTTCACCTTTATATATATATATATATATATATGCCCCGGTCCCACTTCTTACACCTGTTCTTACAAACATCAACATACATACAAATATACATACATATATGTCATATTAATGTATCTTGTTATTTACAAATATATGGTACATATAAGTATTTTCGGTCCGCTAATATATATTATTATGGGAGGTAAGATAGTGCATAGTTTGAGGCCAAAAGAGTTGGAAAAAAAGGTCTGCCTATGAAATATTTGGTTTGAAATATTTATAAAAAATCAGCATATATATAGTTGTTAGATTGAAATGTTAAAAAATGGGTCACAGACTCTATTATCAAAATCATTCATTATTATAATATATGTAATCATACAATTCAAAAAATGGATCCTCAACAGAGCTGCCATATCAGCTCCTTGGATGTTACATAAATTCGCACCCCTCATGCATAAGTTTTTACAATTTATAATATGTTTTACTTGTAGGTTATTGGATGTTCTGTCATCATTAACTTTTAAAACATCTCGACAAACTAAGTCTTTTGTAAAAAGAAGGGAAGAAAAAAAAAAAACATATCAAATATCAAATATTCTAAATTTATATAAATGATTCATCATATAAATTTATTTAATTTAATATCCATGACCAATCTCAGGCCACGGAGTCTTTATACTAGGCACAAGTTGAAGCGATTCACGTTACGAGTTTGCCCACTAAAAGATACAGAGAAACCCATGAATTCAGGCCTGCAATCAAGCATAAACAATAGAGCTGGATCAAAAAAAAAATCTTGAGGGCGATTTTTTTTTTTAATACTTGAAATTAAAAAAAAATTGGGGGTGAATTTTTTTTTTTTTTTAAAATAAGGGTGGGCGGTGGGGGTCGGGTGCACCCCCTACCCCCCTAGGTCCGCCCCTGACTGGTCTCTATATATGTATGAAGGGGTGGAGCTAGAGGTATATTTATACACAGTTAGGTGGCAGAAGTGTATTTTGCATGAAGTTTCGGAGGCCTATTAACCAAATAAGAGGGGTCTATCTCATATAATATACGTAATCCTAAAACTGAAATTAAAATCATAAGTGGACGGCTCAAGCACCTTAATTACAAGTTTATCTACATGTTTATGCTAACAAAATTTTGATGCAATTAATTATCTTTTAAGCTTCTTCGTGGTTATCTGTGATTTTGATATTCTAGTTGCAGGGTACATAAAGAATGATTTGAGAATGTAATCTTTCTAGTTGTGTTTAAGTATTTCATTGGTAACTTTTTTTTATCATCACTATTCAGCTTATAGGTGAAATAAAATGATGAGTTAATTTTTTATTTATGGGTGAAGTAAGAATGCTTAATTTTTAATGTCCAACCCACATATTTAAAAATCCTAGTTGTATATATAGGTATATGAATTTTGATACCCTTTAGGATTAGGAGGTCCCAACCACATGTAACTCAGTGCCGACCTGCTCGGGTAATTCGAGGCTAATTAGCTGAGATCAGACACCCGTTTGCCGACCTCCATGACCATCTGGGCTAGGAACACGATGGTGAAGATGCCGACCTGATATTGATTGCCGACCTCAGGTGTTTGGCCGACGTCCCGTATTCTTAAAAGCTCCCCTTTTGGACAACGTGCTCTAGATATGCGGACGAGCTCTCGAGTTTTCGAGCTCATATTACATTCTGAAGCACAACTCATCAACTGAGCACTTAGGAGTATAACCACTCCTGCATATAAAATCGCATCTTAGTGACCGAATCCCTTATTGGGAACGATATCTCCGAGATTAATTGAGCAGAGATATTCGGGATCTGATCATTCTTATAGAAGATTGTGAACATCAGATGAGATCTTATCATATCATATCTCAAGCATATTTAGATAAACATAGAATGAATCTCACCTATATGGTAACTCTTCGTCTATAAATACTAGTTTTGATCGTCACTTTTAATCAATCACAACATATTGCTTACATTACAACTTATATTTTTTCCTATTTCCCCTGCGCGACTTGGGTGTTGAAGGATAAACGCTGGAAACACTTCCGACCCTCCTCACGTTTGTTCATTTCACGTCATCCAAATTGAGTTTCAGAGTAATTGCTGCTATCTATACATACTAGAACAGAGATGTAATATCTCACCTTTTTATTGATATCAACATTTTAATTAGATCATATCCATCGGTTTAATTTACTTTTTACTCAAGTTTTGTTAACCTCCTAACTATGGCTAATATATGCTTGAGCAATAGTCCCATGTATAATAATTATGTTTGTAAATTGTTTTAGAATAATATGCAAATTTGAGAACTACTTAAATATTTTGTTAATATTTGAGTAACATTTTTACAAACATCTAAAATACTTGAAAAAACAAAAAAAATACGCATTTTAGTGAACTAAAATAGTGATTTTAAGGGTTTTGTGGCACACCTCATGGAGTTTTCCAATAGGTAGCTTACATTCCTATAATGTGGCAACAAACCTCATGGAGTTTTCCAAATAGGTAGCTTACATTCCTATAATGTGCAACAAACAGTTTATACCAATGCCATTTTGAAAATAGATAGTTTACCCAATATGTTTTGAAAATAGACAGTTTACTCTATGTGATTTGTGAATAAATGCAAAAACTATCTTCATGTAAGAGGATAATGTGATATGTTTTGTGAACCACCAGTGTGTAAAATGCCTATTTTGCAATCACATGATGTAAAATGTATATTTTCAAATCATGGGGGTATAAACTGACTATTTACAAATCACATGGGGGTAAAATGTCTATTAATGATACAACATGAGAATAAATTGCCACTGACTTTGATTTTAATGTTAAGATAAGTCTAATTTTAAAAATTAACAAGATAATATTCATCCTTGAGATCTAAATATAAAACCATTTTAAGTTTTGATACAAATCAAAATAATAACTCATCGTTAACATATTTGGATAGTATTTGAATTTGTATCCATTTTAGGAGTGCTTTTTTTTTTTTTTTTTAACATAAACATGAATTATATTAATAACCAACATATACAATATAATTCAGCCAAAGCCATCAAGGCACAAGGAACCAAACAAACCAACAACAAAGACAGTTTGCCAAGCTTGAGAAATGAGTGACAAATTCACAACTATGAAAATGCATAATAAATGTCCATTCGCAGAGCGAATCCCATCAGAAACACCAGAACTTAAACTTGAAAAGTGCAATGGCCACTCGAGCCCAATTAGAAGTGCTTTTGATACAAAGTTATTATAATTACTTCTTGGCTACTCATGGGCACTACCAACACGTATATCAATTTACTAGATTTATTAATATATTGGGTCCCACTAAAATTAAGATACTGATAAATCTAGAACATTAATTCGATATTTGTTGTATCGTCCAATGGGTAGCAAGAATAATTCTACAAAAACAATGATAGTTTGACAACGTTTGAAAGTGATTTAATATTTTAAAATAAAAAAATGCATTTTAAAACATATATAATCGGAGCTTCGATTTTCAAAATAAAAAATATGACTTGTAATTCTTATTATTTGAATTTACTTGTAAAGAATATTTTTAATATAAAATTTAAGGAACATAAATATATTTATTTTATTTGGCGTCAAAGCTTCAATTTACGCGTTGTCTTCCACTTCATGTTCTTTGTCCAAACGTGGATTTTGGGGTAGAAAAATCTAATCCCAATTTTGCCGTTGCCGGCACGAATCCAGGGAAATCGCTACGAATTTCAATATTTATACACGCATTTCAATTAATTTATTATATCAAATTCTCTTTTTCCCCGGGAACAAGATTCTTGGTTCGAATCATGGGGACTCCGGCGTTCCCGAATTTAGGGAAACACTGCAGCGTTGACGACTGCCACCTGATTGATTTCCTTCCTTTCACATGTGATTGTTGCAATCAGGTGTGTTATTATATTTGTATGTATGTTAATGTACTCTTGAGTTTGATGGAATCAGTAGATTTATGTATTTGCAGTATCGTTTGGGTTGGATGATTTGGAATTTTATAGAACCTGGATTTTTTATTTGTTTTCTTTTTTGTTTGCTCACCAGCTTTTAGAAAAAGGTTCTCGATTCTTTTAACGGAATTATCGATTTTGTTGTTGTTAGGCATCGATGAGATTTTGATAACTTTTTGGGAATTGTGAACTTAAGGATTGCAGACTTGTAGTATGTGTGGAAAAAGGTCTGAATTTTTGCCACGATGTTTGGCTTCATATAAAAGGGTTTAAGCTTAACAATTGCGGTTATTGATTGGCATGTGTGTTTTGTTTTCAAATCCATGAAGAATAGTCTTGTTATTGACCTCGAACACTAAATTGTGAAACTATATTGGCATATGGTGATGAATGATGCATACTTGCACTTAATTGTTTGAGTGGTTTTACTGGCACAATAATCAAAGTTTGTTTAATAAGCTTTTTGGATGACATTAACATTTGCAACCACCGAGTGAGATCAAGCTTCTAACTTTTTCTTTTTTTTTAAAAAAATATATGTCGCATCCAGTGAAACAGGGTCACTGTTCCTATTACATTGATTCAATTTTGGTCAGTGAGTCTTTTCCATACATTTTTAAGAGTTGGCTCGAGTTGATCTCTATCTGTGACGAGAATATGATATGCTACAATATCTTGGAGTGAAGAGGATTTCGGGGATCAAATGTGGTTCTCTTTTTTAAAAAAAGAAAAAATTAAAAATGATGATTATTTAGCTTTTCCTTTTTCTCTAATTTATACTATTTGGAAGCAATGGATGCTATTACATATGTTACTTCGAGAAGCCTCTGTTGATTCTGTCCTCTGGTGAACGTTTTTATTTGCTGAAAGCCTGATAGTGTGATATGGATGTTCGTGTTTTGTTCTGATATTTTCACCATCCCACGGGATTTTCTTACCAATTTACTGCTCAATTGTTTTTCGTTGAGAAGCTATGGCATACATTCATTTCTGTCCTTGGTCATCCATTCTCAAGTATCTACCATTGCATGTTCTAATTTCATTAATCATAGCTGGGAGTATACGGTCTAGAGCCATTGCTAATGTTAATCACCCATATTCCTCCGCTCATCTACTTATGACTGTTGTAAATTCAATTGATCTTCTTGTCATTCTGCTAATTGACCCTGCAAATTCTTCACAGGTGTTCTGTCTTGAGCACCGGAGCTATGGCAGGCACCAATGTCCCAAAGCTAACAAACATGATGTTACTGTTGTCATCTGCCCCCTCTGTGCAAAAGGAGTTCGTTTGATCCACAGTGAAGATCCTAATATTACTTGGGAATCACATGTAAACATTGAGTGTGACCCATCAAACTACGAAAACACTACCAAGAAAAGGAAATGCCCAGTACCAGGCTGCAGGGAAATTCTAACTTTCTCGAACTCAATTAAATGTAGGGATTGTACACTCGACCATTGTTTGAAACATAGGTTTGGACCAGACCACCAGTGTCCTGGACCCAAGAAACCTGAATCGTCGTTTCAGTTTATGGGATTTTTGAATAGAAGCCAAAAAGAGGACCCCAAGAGAGCTCCAGTCACATCTTCATCAAAATGGGCTTCAAGTTTCCTCAAGGCAGCTTCTTCTGTTCGAGCCACAGCTGAAGCTGGCATTACTAGATTGAGCAATGAATTCAATCAAGCATTGAGCAAGGATGGAGCAGTCCAGAGTAGCAATTGCAGTACAAGTCACCATGGAAGTGCGAGTGGGCAAGTTGAAGTGTGTCCATTGTGCAATTTAAGATTCACTAACGTTGGAGCTCTGGTAGATCATGTGGAGAAAGTTCATGAAAGGAATGGGGTCATGAAGGCGACACTTGATGTCTGTCCCACATGTAATAAAGGATTTCGTGATCCTGTAACTCTTGTGGAGCATGTCGAAAGAGAACATGGAGTCAAAATCTCAAAATCATAACCAACTGTGAGCCGAAACATGAAAACTTACGCATTTGATGCAATGATTTTTTTGTTTGTAGGCTTGAGGCATGGCAGTTACCAATGGCTGGTGATTACTTTATTATTGTTTTTAAAGAAAAAATATATCGAATATTATATACCATTCTTATGCAAGGAGAAAGTGTTGATGCGGATCTTTCAAGAGTATATGTTAAGCAAGTGGAGAACATCGTACGTTTTGTTTATTACCTATCACAAAATGAGAAGGAAACTTGTTCTAAATTTGGAGTTCTACCTCCAGAGTACTGAATTTTGGCAAATTTTTAGCACTACCAGATTGGAGTTTTACACTTATCACAATTATTATTTTTTCATGGTTCAACAATTTGTTAACATTCATATATTTAAAATAATGCAACTTCAAGGGGAACATATATCATTTTGATTCACACATATCAGAAACCAACAAATTATAATTCACCTCATTTGAGGCCAATCACAACTCTAAGAGAACCACACTCTTTGCGTTTGTTCTCCATCTGATCATCTCTTCCATAATTTCTGTCTATAAAAATTGCAACTTTGATTTATTATCAACTTCTACAAGCCACCGGGTACCAGGATGTAGCCAACTCCCGAGCTTACATGAAATTCGTGGGCTAGTGAAATGTGTTTCCGCGGTTAACAGGTGCAGCCCAGATACTGATGTTTCGTATGATAAGTAGAAAAATCCAGTTGACTAATTTTGAGAGATTTCATTAAGCATTTCGACAACCTTCTTCATTTTGGGCCGTTTTGCCGGTGTGCTATCTGTGCAGAGTAAAGCTACTTTTAGGGCAGCCAGCATTTCTTTCCTCCAACCGAATGACACAGTGCTCAGCCGAGCGTCGAGTATCTGCTCTGGGGTCTCCCTCGTATTGGGGCAGTATGAACCCACTTCACCAGATCGACCCCTTCACCAAAATCCTCTTCCACAGGAAGTCGAGTGGTGAGGATCTCAAGCAGGACAACTCCATAGCTATAAACATTGCCAGGTGCTGTAACTTGCATGGTATATGCATATTCTGTTGAATAAGTTAAAAAGATTATAGGCATGTTGGATAAAGGTTAAAAATATTTAACTTTGGAAGTGGAAATAGGATAAGAAAGCATTATAAAAGGGACTGAAAACATCAATTTAAATTGAAGATCCCAAACCCAAAAACCAGTCTTATAGCGGGGAGAGCTTCACAGACTTATTACCTACTCTAAAATTCCTCATGAGTCAATATAAGATCATGAGAGGAGTGAACCCAAGATTTAATGTTGGGTATACCTTGTGTTGTTTCTGCTCAGATTCAAGATAAGAGGGGTTACCTGGGGGAATATATCCGAACGAACCAGCAACAGCACTGATACTTGCGGTACCTCTAGACGGATCAAGGAGCTTCGATATTTCAACTTCACCAACTAATGGATTAAAATTGTGATCGAGAACTACATTACCTGAAGAAATATCGAGGTGAATAATGGCCACATGATGAAGGAATGCCAACCCTTCAGCCACCCCAATGGCAATGGCAAGTCTAGCGGACCAGTTAGGTTTGTATTCTGGTTTCTTAGAAAAATCATGAAGAAACTGAGCCAAAGTCCCATTTGGAAAGTATTGATGTAATAAAAGAACATCTTCTTCAAATACCACAAACCCAATAGGCCTCATCAAATTTTCGTGACAGAGTTTACTCATCTTTTCAACTTCTCTGATCATCTTGCTCCGGTGATGAACTATGGTTCTGTCCATTGATTTAAGTTTTCTAACAGATAATATCATACCAGATGGCATATCGGCTTTGTATACAGTGCTAAATGTACCAACACTGAGCTTATTTGTATCGTTCATTATTGCTTTGGCAACTGCTTCAAAGTCTACAGCTTGCCTGAGGTTCTCAACAAACACATTTCCGAGTATTATTACTGGTGTATTATTCATTTCAATTTCATCAGTTCCCGAGTCTTTTGCAGGTTTTTCTTGCCTCTCCCTCATCATAAAGAGCAATACAACTACAGCCACGGATGCGAAGACAGCCAAACCCGAACCAATGACAACCAACACTATTCTGTAAGACACCTTGTGGTGGTAAGCATCACGAACCTGATTGTTCAAACCTTCGCAAGAAATACTCAAAGGCTCACCACAGAGCCCTTTATTTCCAAGAAAGCATGAACTCGGGCTTTTTTGAAAGGGTACAAAGGAGGGTATTTGACCGCTGAAATGGTTGTTTGAAAAATTAACTTCTATCAAACTTAGCATGCCTTTTAATGCTGCTGGAATGCTTCCACTCAGTTGATTATCAGATACATCTAACGAAACTAGCTTGTCTAGTCTTCCAAGTTCTTCAGGCAATTGGCCATGGAGATGGTTGGAGCTCAAATTTAAAGCAATCTGCAAGTTCTTGATATGACCAATCTCGGGTGGAATACTTCCAGTGAGACTGTTACCACCCAAATGCAATTCGAGAAGTTTTGTGCAGTTCCCAATCTCATGTGGTATCTCACCGCTTATTGAATTCTGACCCAAAAACAGGAACTGTAATCTTGAAGTATTGCAGATACTCTCTGGTATGGTGCCATTGAATTTATTATTGCTCAAATCGAGCTTGTTCAGATTCTTGCCCCGAAGAATTGAAGTTGGGATGTCTCCAAACAGACTGTTCCCAGAAACAATCAACTCCTGGAGATAACCGAGTTCGCCAAACTCAGGTGGGATGGTTCCAGTGAACCCATTTGAGGCTAGATTAAGGAGGGTCAGATTCAAGCATCTTGAAAACTCGGTAACAATTTCTCCAGAAAGATTGTTATTGTCTGCTTCAAAATATGTGAGGCCACTGATATTTCCAATTTCTTTAGGAATGCCTCCAGTCAGGTTGTTATTCCCAATCCGAATACTCGAAAGGCCTTTGCACTTCCCAATTGATTCAGGAATACTCCCATTCAATCTATTCTGAGTCAGAACCAACGTTTCAAGCTTTTCCATTGCAAAAAGTCTCTCAGGAATCGACCCCTCAAGCTGGTTTGAATGAAGATTCAGTAACTGAAGTTCAGAGACCGAACCTAACTTATCAAGAATCACACCACTCAATTCATTTTCATAAGCAGCAAAAATTCTCAAATTGGTAAGATTACCCACCCACAACGGGATAGAACCATTCAATCTATTTGAAAACAGCTGTAAATCCTGCAATTTCTCTAAACTCTGAAGCTCATCAGGTATAACACCCATGAGCAAGTTATTGGATAGATTTAATTCCCTTAGATTTGTAAGCCTACCCAATTCTAGGGGTATTGAACCTCCAAACTTATTGAATGATAAATCAAGAAACTCAAGCTCGGATAAATACCCAAAAGCAGATGGAATGATGCCTTGGAAATTGTTGTATGAAATATCAAGCCACTTTAGTTCTTTGAGCTGAGAAATGAGAATCACATTACCTTGAAGCCCATGATTAGAAAGATCAAGCCTCTCAACAAATGAATTGTTAGAGCTGCAAAAATGCCAGGCCACGTGCAATAATCTGGGTTATTTCCATTCCAACCAGTTAATTTAAGCTCTTTCCCGATTTCTAATAGTGTTTCTTGATCATTGAACACTTGAGTAATCCCAAAGTTGAGAAGATGAGAGCAACCCAGAAAGTAAAATACTCAACAAAAACAAGAATTGCATATTTGGGTTGCTTTCAATTCGGGGAAAAAAAGAGAGATGGAACTGGAGATGTTTTCTTATCCTCACAAAGCCAGAAAGGGTCATGAAAACATCAAATTATCATGAAGTTTATCAAAAAACATGAGCTTCTAAATTTCTATTTATGCTGTGAACCCACTAATAGGTTACAGAGCAAACAACAACATGAAATCTCTGTCATTTCATATTTTTAGCAAAGTGAAACAAGAAAAGCCTTGAAGTAGACAACCCCACCATCACATTTCACCTTTCCTTAATGGCCCATCTCAAAAATCTTGAAAATTAAAGGAAATAGAAAGCAAGAACCTCCCCTTCCCCACAACTTGATTACTAAAATGTACTTTCTATGATATCTTGATCAAAACGAACAAAATCAAATATACAAATTCAACCCAAAATCTACCAAAAAAAAAACAGTAAGCTTTCTGCTGGAACATGACACTACACACAACAGATTGGAGGGCAAGCAAGATTTACAAAGGGGTAGAGAGTAATTTCAAGAACTCGATATCAAAACTCAACTACGTACACTCAAAAAAATTTAATCCAAACACGCTAAAACCAAAAAGCAGGGAAAAAGAAAAGAATAAGAAAGCAGAGCTAAAGCTTGCAGGTAGGCAAAGAAGGAAAGGAACTTTCCTAGTACTAAAGGAAAACGCAGGTGGTGAAAGATGATGATTGTACAATGTTTATAGGTAAAACAGCTTTCAGGGGTGGTCAGAATCAGATGTTTTGCGCTCTCTGTCAATCTATATGAGAGAGATAGAGAGAGAGAGAGAGAAAATGGTGTGGCGCCATGTTTGCGCATAGTGAAAGCTTCACGAGAAATGAGCAGTCTTGAATCAATGACACTGTTTCGGTCTGACCGTCTGAGTCTCACTGTTGAAAGCGGGCCCTCAATTATAATTCGTGTACTATGTTGGAAAATAATCGAGTTAATTTAATAATTAATATTTGATGAATTAATTATCGATTTTCAAATATTAACTAATTAAATGTTTGATTTAGAGTAAACCGAATAAGTTTAAATTTATCGAGGAATTTTATTATGAATCTTTTGGATTTCGATAATTTAATTATGTACATTGTTTTGGTTAGTGTGTGTGAAAAATAAATACAAAATTAATTTGAGATTTCTGAAATATTAGTTCGGTGATTATATGAATGTTACTACTTAATTTCATCAATTAACTCTAGTAATTTCCATTAGATATTGTTGGAGTACAATAATTATCCATATTGTTATGATATCGATCTTAAACACTCCGATAAACTCTTCTAACAATCAAGCGTGATCATAATAAGAACAGATGCGAAGTAATTGTTAGTACAATAATTTGATTGAATCTCGCTCCGCTCAATATTGAGGAGTTAAGCGCTATGCAAGATAAAATGTTGCATATATGAGAGCGCATGTATGATTTTGTAATAAAAAAAGGATAAACTACGATGATTATGTTTTATCCAGATTAAATGATTAATATATTATTGGGAAAATTCGGGCCAGTATCAATTGGGAAAAAAAATTCGGTCTAATCCACCAAAAATACATACTTCAAGTAGGTCTATTTACTGATGCAATGACCAAAATAGTATCTCCATTCTCTTTGGCCTAAAACCAGCGAGATTGAGCAACTTTCGTTCCCTGCAACTTTTCAAAATAGTCCGTTTCCTAGATAGAAGGTGTTCCAGTGGCATTGGAGGTTGCGAGACGGCGGAAGAGCGGATCATCTGGCTGAGATGCTCGATTTTCATGATTCTCGATTGTTTGAGGTTTTCTTGATGTAGTTTTTGAGGGGTTATTATAGCTGATGGATGGTGTATGGTTATCGCAAAATCATCATCATCTTCCATTTCTTGACTTCGTTGATTTGGTTTTATATTACTTATGAATTTCAATTTTACTGCAACGACTATGTTTGTAGATTTTTAAAGTGAAACTTAAAACTACATATATTTGAGATGTTAGATCAATTGTTTGAATGAAAATTTTGAGAATGTAATGATATTGAAACCAATGGTGCTATGTATCTATATTTTTTGTTAAATGCACTATCTGAGTCTATCGGTGCATGTAATTTACATGCACGTATAGATTTTGCTTTCTTGTTTCAGATTGCTATTTTTTCAACTTTGATTTTGAAAGATAATATGGTGTTACATCCCACTGATATACTGCAAAGAATTTGATATATGCATATGTTTGTTGTTACAGATCTTTGTATTAATGCAATGGCATGATGCCTGAAATTCCGGTTTATATCTTTCATATTGAAATCACATCATGAGCCTGTTATGTGCATCACTTGAGTCTAGCATTGTACGTGGGTTACATGCACCGCTAGACCCAAGGGTGCACTTATCAGATACACTTCTCAATACACTTAAATTTATTCCATAATTCGATATGAAAGATGGAAAAACACTATTTATATTCAGGTGTAAAACAATTCTTCACAAGAATTGGCAAACAATTCTTCAATAGAATGGATTTTTGTAGATTTTGATGTGAAACTCAGAACTACAGTGTATTTGAGATGTTCCATTAACTGTTTGAATGCGAATTTTACACTTATTTTAACAAGGTGATGCACTTGTGTTGATATATGATTATTCTAAAATGAAGAATGATGCATTTACGAGTGAATAAGTGAAACCATGGTTGGTTAAAGACATTGACTCAGACAGTTCATGTAATTTGCGATAAACTATGCTTTGACAGGCAGTTCATGTCTATGACGACTTAATTTTACACACCGATAGACTCAGGCGGTGATATAATTACTGACACCAAGTTACTTGCATCGATTGTTGATTTCTCGCTTCAAATTGCTTTTCAAATTTGATTTGAGAGATGAATGATGAATTTATAGACAGAATTGAATATATGAGACTTTATACATTCTTTACTTAAAGACACATGATCTTTACAACATATGCTATTTACAGTTCATTGATCATCATACAGTTCATTAATTGAACACCATACTATGCGCATATTTCATTTTCTCATTCACTCGTGCATTATTCTTCGTCTCATTGCTTTTTCTTCAAATTGTTTGATAATTGAAAGTTACTTACCCATCCCACTAATATACTGCCAGAAATTTGATGTGCACATTTTTTTGTTGTTATAAATCTTTACATTAATGCAATGGCATGATGTCTGAATTCACAGTTTATATTTTTCATATTAGAACTCATATCATGAGCCTTCTATGTACACCGTTTGCGTCTAGTGGTGCATGTGTGTTACACGCACTGTTAGATACAATGGATACATTTATCAAAATACACTTCTCAGTACACTTAATCTCATTCCATAATTCATGTACCACCCAATACACTTCAATTTTTTCATATCATAAACTTTGTTCTTGTTTGTGTTTATATCTAAAATTATAATATTTGAATGCTCTCGAAATTTAACCAAACGTCACTTAAACACGAAATAGTAAGTTTAAGTTAAGAGACCTTTTGACAAATAGAAAATATGCACAAGAATTGAAATAACAATTCAATGTTAATTAAAGCACAAAATCCCATAAACAGCAAAAAAATCCAAAATTCATTCAACGGAGAAGAAGGGAAATATAATTGAAGCAAATTTCAAATTCTTCGTCTTCTGATTTGCTGAACATATATATTTCCTCCTTGAATCGGTGGAATTCAACTATGGCATCTGCCGACCATAGTCACGATCGGTAGAGATGGTGGCATTAGGCGGTGAAGTGTTTGAAGAAGATGAACAACGCATCGTTGAAAAAAGAAGATGATATTTAACAGGGTAATTATTGAAGGAGGAAACTTATAAATAAAATAAATAAAAAATTAGACTTATTTGAATTTTTTTTTGTAATGTGTATTTAGTTGGAAAGAATATATTTTCATAATTTAATTGATATATGTTTTTGTAAGTGGTACCTATGTGTAAATTCCCCTAAATTATTCTATGTTGAATTTTAGATAATAACTTAACTGTAGGATCAAATAATTACACGCTTTACCAAAAAATATAGCTATTGGTAATGTTGCAACTCTGATCTTTAAACCAAATAATAGCCAAGTGCTACACTTCGATTGCTCTCCAAGTAGGGACAATTATTGCACTCCAACAACCTTCCTCCCAATAAATGACTTGAAACTCATGGGAATCGAAAACGTGACATTCGTTGCAAGACCAATTGTAGGATCAAACTCTTGCCGTCACAAAAAATTATAGTAATGCAACTCTAATATTTAAACCGTATAGCAATCAAGTGTCACGCTTGAACCGCTCTCTAAGCATGGATGATTATTGCACTCCAACATTAAAGATATTATAAGATTATACAATTCTCTTCCAACATTTTTGGTTACTACTTTGCATACTAGTTGTTAGGGAAGCTCGATACATAAATTCTCCGTAGTCTTAAATATGACAGATTTCCTAAAATTTTAAATGAGATAACGATTTGTACCATTTTTTTAAAAAAATAAAAAATAAAATTTAAAAATTATATAGAAAAACAACTGATTTACTCATTTTTCGATTACATATCAATAAGGTGAAATTAATCTCACTTTTTACCTAAGTTTGCTTCGACATATTACAACAATTGGGACCATGTATTGTCTATTTGTTGCTAATTCTTTCTCAATGTCTGGTTTCCCAAACACATATTGTCCTTTAATTGCCTGTTTCGATGAGTTAACGTGTAACTAATTCATGAAAGATGATTTAATTACGATGTCGAAATACCATTGAAAATATTGTGAACCGTCATTATACCCACTTAAGTATGTTCACATTATGCTAATGAATATAATAAAATTAAAATAAATTATATAATTTATTTTAATTTTTATTGAAATTTGGATGGAAGAACGACCGAAACAAGGAGCATGCGCTCTGCTATATGATTTAAAAGTACCATTAGATTGTGTGGGAAACTGTAATAATTGATCTTACTAGCAGGGGCGAATGTTATACGAGTGCTGCTTATGATTTAAAAACTTGAGTTGTCAGTGTTACTATAAATTATAATTTTGGTAAAATGACACATGCTCGATTCTACCAAAATGGTTCTCGGATTTTTTTATCGAAATAAAAATTACACTTTGATTACAGGAAGTATTGGTTAAAAACTAGAATCTAAAAGTTTTGATAGAAATACACAACTTTAAATTATAATTATAAATATATACTAAGATAAAGCAAAACTAGGCCGAACTTGTTCCTGGTTTTAAGATTGCTTTTGAAATAATTCTGAGCTTAGTTGATTAAGGCTTGATTCTTTGGAGGAATCAGGGATTTTATTTATTAATTAATTGTGTATGATTTAATTAAAGGAAACTGGGAAAATACAGGGCTTCACTTTGTGGATTGTTATGATTTACATCACTTTCCTAAATCAAAAGATCTAATCATTTCATCATCCCTCTTGTTGCTGCACTTAATTATTTTGATATGTATTAGGGATGATACCCCTAAGTACACGCTCTTAAGGACAACATCAAACTATATTAATGTTACTTACAAGCTCTTCAAGTTCTTACAACGGTAAGCAAGTTCGCAGTTCTAACTTGAACTTTGATTTACTAGAAGATATTGTTGAGCTTCATAACTGGGTTTGGGTTGTTGGATTTCAGAGGTTCATTTTTTGCTAGTTATAAACAACATCCCAATCACAGATCCAATTACCATAATTAATTTGGACATATGGCCATAGATGTCCACACAAATATGAGGATGCCAAATCGACCATTGCATCTAACAATGGATAATAATCATATGCTAACATCTCATTTCTCGATTTCTATGTACTGGTCAAACCTCATGTTTGAAAATAGGCCTATGCACTATCTAATCTCTCAATATTTTGTGGTTGAAGTCAGATGAAGATGCATATTATCGGTTAGGATTGGTTCGATTGATATATAAGTAATGCAGTTCAATTTACTTTTAAAATCTTTTTAAACTAAAATTATTAAAACTAAGAGCTATGAATCGATATTACAATTTTATATGTTTCTATTCCTTTTCATCTAAAGTAGATTAATATCAAGAAGAGGAGTCATCCTAAAAGAAAGATCACTAAAAGTAACGACCACCAAATTCATAAAACCATTCATCTCCAACGTCCCAAATGGTAAACGTTGCATGTATCAATAAAATCCCTTATTGTCGTCTATACTTACGACAGATCGAAAATCGTCAAAGAATTCCGATGGAGACGAACGATATAATATGCAATATAAATATATCCAGATATGAAAAAGGAAAAAATATTAGGACAAAATCTAAATTTTTCTTGAATTCCAACTTCTTACTTATCTATTGATGATAGAATACAAGGAAGAAAATACACTTACTAGCATGTAGATGGCACCATCTATAATAACCCTTGAAAACAACAAATTTCATCATATTAAATAGTGACACTATTTAAATATAAATTCTTGAAGAAAATATAAATTATTATTTTTTTAACATTGGGGGAGTGGAATTTTTGCAACTCGTGGGTGTCCAACTTGAGACCATCCTAAGAACTGCGACTACTTAATGTTACTAGGGCAAGCTACCCTGACAAAGAAAATATAATTTCACACTAGGTATTTTTCAGACTACTTGACTCCACCATCCTTTTCTACTCATGTCATGTACATGACCCATAAATAAAGGGAACAAAAAAATGGGGACAATTAAATTCAAGGTAAGAAAAGAGTAAGGGGGATTTTTATGTGGAATCTAAAGTGATTGAGATTAGGCTCCCCCTTATTGGACATGCATCATGACCCTTGTATCATGCATTGTCTCTCTTGTCTAACCACCATCTATGCTCATACAAAAGGTAATTAAAGAGAGTGGAAATTAAATATGCATTATTATATTTTAACAACTTGCTCACAATTTTATCACCATTTGATTCAAGAAAAAGCTACTTTGTGTCATGATTTAGTGTTGAGTAACACGAAAATAGAATAGTCTTACTCAAATAAAAGTTGTTTCAATTTTTATAGTGGATGTTAAGACGAGGGTTTATCACTTTGCTAAATGCTATAATTGATAGCATAGACGTAACTTTATTTATTTATACAATGACAGTACAAAGCCAAGTACCAAACAACATGCGGAAAGTGGGGTTGCATCACATCGGTGACAATGAGTCATGCTTGTTATGCTCTAGATAATGCAGATTACATCGTTTACGAGCCAACAAAAGAATTACTAGGTACATCATTCCCAACAATCCCCCTAGATATTGCTTCCTGTGCGGCTCGAACTATTGACATTGCTCTGATACAAATTGTTAGGATCAAACACTTGGTAAAACTATAGCTGATTATATGCGTAAATTTATTTCCTTATACATAACACCGCAAAACCTCGTACCAAGCGACATGCGGAAATGAGAGTTGCACCACGTAGTGCTGATTAATCAGGCTTGTTATTTCATAGATGATGTAGACCACCGTATACATGAGTGCATTGAAGAATTGTTGGGTGCATCATTCCCAGGAGTGGATTTTTAAAATTTTCTAATTCTCCAAGTTAATGATTGTTTTTTTTGTGATACTACATATTAATTCTTAACCATGGCTCGACTATTCAATTTTATTCCTGGCCTTTTGCAAATAAAATTAGTAAAATGCAACCCTTTCCACGTATCAAATAAAAAATGGTGGGAATAAAAGTCTATACTTTAGAGAAATTGTCGAAATTTGCTAATCATAATTCTAAATATATTTAATATTTTACGATGCAACTCTCTCTCTCTCTCTCTCTCTATATATATATATATATATATCATCGGAAAGATGTTTTCATATGATCGGACGGTTGAGTCGCATTAGATGCCCAGATGGACAAGGATATAAATCTAGTGGCCTATAAAATTTGGCCTAAATTCACTGACTCTCTTTATTGATTGCTGCTTCATGGATTTGGATACTAACCCATACCCATACAATAAGCATACATTTTACACCATAATAACTCTATTTAATGCCTGGAGACTCTTACAATATTTACATTCAAAATTAATATCTTATTTTTATTTTTATTTAACTAATTAATAAGATTGCTCTTTTATTTTTTAAAAGTTTTAAATGGTAAATTCGGTGATGCTAATTTTCTTTCAATTTATTGATCACCAAAAAGTATGATTATCTTCTGATATCAATAAGAGGTAATCGATACTTCACTGTTCTTCAATATAATAATCTTAATTCAATCTTCTTATCTGTCACTCTCATCTTAAATCGTCAGATTATAATCTTAGCCACACAAAGGCCTGGAATCTTGAAATAAACGTGAGAAATGGCCGAAAGTTTTCTGCGTGTCCCCTCCGACGCTCAAGTCAGGCGAGAGGATACAAGAAAATATATGCTTGTAAATAAAAGATTTATGAATGAATGCCCAAACATGTAGATTGAACCTGGTATTTATAGGCGCAGAACTAAGAATTACCATGTAACAAGGACTCCTTCCATGTTTATCCAAATATTATCAGGATATGATAACATCTTGTGAACAAATCACGGATATTGCTCCACAGATCTCGCGCTTGCATAATTTAGGAGATACAGTTCCCTTGTCTTTACGTATTAGACGAGACATCAGAAAATCTCCGCCAACAAGCTCGGGTCCCAAAAGAGGTCTCTGGACTTTTGGAGGGAGGCAAACAGGTGAGGTACAACATGTCGGTCAATCAGGTCGGAACACACCAGAGGTCGCCATATCGAGTAGTAGCTGAAATTCAGGTCGGTCAATGGGGTCGGGTACATACCTTATTTTCGGGTATCACAAGTCCTCCTTCCAGTCGAGTTGACTGCGTAGACTAAAAGTTCGTATGTATTAAGCTGACATGTTTTTAGCTATGAGCCAACTCTTCCTATCCATTGATAATTTAGGCGGGAACCAACGGTTAACAATTCAAATTTTGAATTCAAAATTCTGACAGTTGGGGCGTCCGTTCGTCTTCCGAGGCAAATCCAAGTTCAATGAATCAGAGATCAATGGTCTGGATTTGAGGAAGCCCCCATATATATACATCATGTTCTGGTCCCCCATTCCCTTAATTTCGTCACGATTGAAATAGATCGGCTCCGACATCTTTCACTTGCATCATTCTCCGCATTTTCTTTCTGAAAACTCATAGGTAAAGTCTTATTCCTATCCTTATGAATCAGAGAATTCTTAGCTGTTTTTATTGAGAATGTCTTCTTCCTCTGGTAAACTTTCCTTCCCCTTCCCCTTCGACTGACAAGACTCTTACTGCGACAAATCAGTATGGTTCTTTTTATCCCGAGAGGTTGCAATCCCCGAGGAAGTCGTCCGAACTGAGGACACCCAGGAAGCTGGGGCCTCTGCTGGGCATGAACTTCAGATTGTTGAGGCTAGCCCTCAGACCAGGTCGGAATCCCCTTCGGGTAATTATCCCTGGTACGAACTGTATGTCTCTGCCTTGCATGATTCAGATGAGGCCCAAATCCGAAAACTTAGCCAAGCCCCTGCTGACTACAAATTCTTTTTTCCTTCCACATCCCAACAACCGAACCAACCTCTTGAGGGTTATTACACACTTTTACCGTGGACAGCTAGATGGGGGTTTACGTTTTCCTTTGTCTGAGTTCTTTCACGAGCTCAGTATTTTCTATAATTGAACCTCAGCCAATTTTCCCCCAACTCTTATCGTATTTTGTGCAGTCTGGTGGTTATTTTCAGGGCGCTTGAGTTACCTTATGACAAACAAACTCCCCATCTCTTACTTTTCCTAAATAAAGAGATCTGATGAGGGGCCTTGGTAAGTGACTAGCCGACATTGTTGCTCTTTTGTTGGAGGGTATCCTAGAAAGATCAAGGACTGTAAGAATTACTTCGTTTTTGTTAAGCCACCTCAGCCATGGGCATGTTGTACTGTCGGGGTAGAGTATCTTTCGGTTCTCCATTCTCCACCCAAAAATTTCAAAAAGAGCCCCCTCTACTTAGATGTAATGAAAGCTATTGGGGGACACTACTTCAATTCATCTAAGTTGTTCGCGGAGGAGCTCCTCTGTTTTGTTGGGCTGAGTCCGGCTGACATAACATTAAGGGGGGAGAGCTGGTATTCGTTCTAAGCAAGCTTAATAACTATTATAGCCTTAAGTATTTTTTGCTCGATTATGCTGACCTCTTATTTATTTTCTCGTTCAGTGGACGAGTCATGTGTTCGTTGGCGCAAAAGGCTCTTCAGAAAGGAAACAAAAGCAAGCCCATCGATCTCAATCCGCTGGGTGTGACTATTGCGGATGTGATGGATGAGAGCCCTCCTGCAGGCGAAAGTCCCCCTCCTTAGGAAAAAAATAGGCTGAACCATGGGGAGCTGCAGGGTCTTCGGCCGTTGATGCTCGACCGGCGAGCCAGGTTCGAACTCGCCCTGACCCTTCAAACACACCTCAGGTGGGTGAGAATGGAGGTGATCCAGCTCGGGTCGAAAGGCGTCGCGAGAGGGTCATGGAAGCCTACCGAGGAGGGGTTAGGCTTGTTGGGGAGGGGCCGAGCACAGTTGCCCTAGTGTGGCTCGTGATCTGGCCAATACCGAGGACAATCTTTACATGAGCCAACTGAGCTAGAGTGATCTGTCACGAACCCGAACGGTAGCCGTCTAACCAAGGTAAGGCAAGGCCGAGCACTTTTGTCTTAAGAATATTTTTGTTATTATTATTATTTCATGGAGTTTTTTTCTCCTCGGGCCATGCTTTTGATGGGGGAGTTCGCATCTCGGGCTACGTTGATCCGAAGACAATCCCTCAAGGACACTAAAGTTTATGAGGACATGCAGGACACACTGGCCGAGGCCAATCTCTGCATGAGAAGGAAGTGGTTGAGCTTAAAGCTCAGGTCGACAGACAGTCCATTTTGGAAGCGGAGACCCGCTCTTTAATTGAAGCGCAAAAACAAAGTATGAAACTGATCTGCGGGAGCTTCGTAATGAGCTAGCACTGGCCAAAGGGGTAGCTGACTCTGCTGAACAGGAGCTTGCCAAGCAGAAAGATGCGGCTGAGGAGAAAGAGAAATCTGAAGAACGGGTCGGGAGAAACTCCTTACTTTTATCGAGGCTGGTATCCAGGATATGTAAGCCAGCTGAAAGAGCAGGGATGTCTCATACCTGATGTCTCTTTAGACTTTCTGGATGTATAGAAAGTAGTTGACACTCTTCCTCCTCACATATAGAGATTGTGCTTTGTGATCTCGCATCTTAAGCATTATAGCTGTCTCATTCTTATTTAGCACAATTTGCCACTTTTGTATATGTTTTGTACATTAAGTAAAATCAGATAGAAGCCCGCACAATCATCATTGCTCTACTAATTAATTAACATGAAAACGTAGTAACAGGTAGGTCCAAACACGTAAGAGCTCGGCTAAGACATTTAACTACACTGGAACAGGTATGACCAAACAATAATTAGCTCAGCTATGTTAATTAATACCACGGAAGGGCAAAGTAAAAACAAATAAGACCAATCACGTAATTAGCTCGGCTACGATAATTATTACCCCGTAAGTAAAAAAACGATATGACCAAGCACATTATGAGCTCGACTACTATTATTAATTACCCGTAAGGGCAAAGTAAAAACAGATAGGACCAATCACGTAATTAGTTCGGCTATGATAATTAATTATCCGGTATGATGTTTCTTTACTAATTTTCCTAGTGCATTGCAAGAAAAATGGACTATATGTGGCCATGAGTGTAACCGCGATTATAATTTGGAATGTAGAACTAATTCCAGATCCGCCATTTTTCGAATCGGCACTGCTTCTCATTCCTGATGATTCATGGAGAGCTCGACTCGTCGCGCACACATTATTCTGAGGCGAACGAAGGGTCTTTACTAGTGCTGAAGCATTAGTTGTTGTTGGAGCTTTGGGTTTATCTGGAGTAGCCAATGCTAGATGCTAGGTTATAGTTTCTTGGTGTTAATAAATCTACCCCCGCATCCTCTGGCTCTTTCATGGCATGTAGATGCGAGATTCATGAAGATATGCTGACAAATTGTATAAACAAAAACAGATGACAACACAATAAAGGGTTTATTATAACTCGGTAAATTTTTTTAAAAAAAATATCTAATAGAATATAAATTTTTACAATACTAGTCCAATTTTTTAACACTAATCAAATATAATATAACATAAATTATTTTCAATCAAAAATAGTTACATAATGCTTTTTTTAAAAACAAAAACGATCTCTTAATTGAATAATAGACTTTGAGATTGCTTTTATTAAAAA
>CAJQUN010002583.1:0-24899 GCA_907163345.1 Haberlea rhodopensis | reverse complement strand
CATTCCATTTCAATTTAGGTAGCTCTTTTTAAAGTTTCCACAGCTTCTCTCAATCGGCAAGGCTCACTCCTAACTTAGCTTGTAGGGTCTTCCTACCTTAATATCATTTAGTACACCTAATGGGACAGAACATGCATTTATAACCTCTTAAGGTTCCGGTTGTAGCTTGAGCTAAGGAGATTACAGGCCCAAATAAAGTTTTCAAAAGCTATAATACATTCCCAATAAAGAATGTAAAGCTATAGATTTACACTACTCCTAGAGTAGAGACTATCAAAATCCTGCATCCTACGTTCATCATGCTCCCTTTAGCTCACTTCCTCAACCCGACCCTAGGCCCTTGGTCCAAAAGTGTACCTACAGGGATAACACATCGTGAGCATACACATATTTACTTAACATTATATAAAAGCATACAATAATGCATAACATCTTAGTTAAGTAAAGGTTATTGGTCGTTCTTCGACTTCCTTGTTATCCCTGACTCTTATTCATACATTAGGGCGTCTTACCCATTGTATGGCATCTTACCATATCATCATTATCGTGTGTGGCATCTTACCCACGTCATAATCATCGTGTGGCATCTTACCACGTGGGCATCTTACCCAGTCATATGGCGTCTTACCATATCATAAACATTGCGTGGCATCGTACCACGGGGCATCTTACCCACTCACGTACTTTGGGTGGCATCCCACCACATGGGCGTCTTACCCAATCATACACGTCGTATGACCTTATCATAAACTTCGTCATTATAGACGTCCTCATAACATCATCATCATAGACATCATCATAAGCATCTTCATCGTAACATCATCATAAGCATCATCATCATAACATCATCATAAGCATCATCATCATAAATATCATCATAGACATCATCATCATAAATATCATCATAGACATCATCATCATAAAATCATCTTAAACATCATCATAATAGGTAAGGGTATGGTTTACCGTCCGATGCTCGTACGTCTCTTACGTACCTTAATTCCAAAAGAAGGAGAAATCGTAGACTTTATCTCCTTGAAGTCGTGGGCACCTGGGATGGTTCTACATAACCATACAAATTGATATTAGAAGCTAATATAGTCCAAATCCAAAATCCCACGTAAATATCAAACATTCCATTTTTTACAGCTCGCGATCGATCGCTCCCAGGCGCGATCGATCGCGATCGATCGCGAGATCGCACTGGACGAGGGGGCAAAATTCTTTTCTTGGCGATCGATCGCCACTTTTGGCGCGATCGATCGCCAGCCTCGCCGATCGATCGCCCAAGAGTGGCGATCGATCGCCAAATGCTACTGGCGGGCACTGGAGGCTCGCGATCGATCGCCAAGAACGGGCGATCGATCGCCGAGTGCTGTGCTTCGAAAATTCGCCATTGATGCTCATTTTTCAAGCTCTTCCTCATGCCACCCAAAACCAAACTTCTTAACAACTTCAATAACATCATAACCCACTAAAACCAACATAAAACACTTCAAAAATCATACCCCAACCATAAACAACACATACCCAAACAAACCCACATAAAACATCAAAAACTTAACCCATTTCAACACCAAACATCATGAAACTTATAGGAATGGTTCCATACCTCTTGTAGGCTCCAAATCCTAGCAAAAATCACACAAACAAAGTTTTTGTGGAACTTTCCTTCTTCCCTTTTGGTGGAACTCGAAAATGGGAGGGTTTGGGGTTTGGGAAGTGATTTGGGGGTTTTTAATAAAGTGAAAGGTAAAGGGGTTAAAGTGATGGGTAGGGGATTTAAAAGGGGTTGCTTTAACTTAAATAAAATTGTACCCCAAACTTAACATGATGTAAAAATGCTCCAACATAGTATTTTAAAGGCATTTTACAAGAATGCTCCAAACTTCATCTAAAATCACATCCTCCTCATATTTAAAAATTAACACAATTAAATCATGTTAACATCTTAATACCCAACACACATAAATCCATCAACACATGATACATCATATAAACATAATTAATGCCTTACTTGCAATTAATTAATTTCGGGGCATCACATAGCTACAAGTCCTAACGTTCTTTATAATCATGTATTTCGTATAATGAGAATCAGAGATCACTTACAACTTATTCAGAGTATCCTCATCCGAATTATCTACATCCTTATAATGCACCACCTCACAATTTTGCTTTATATATTAATCAATGCTCATGTTCTTATGATACGCGCCTTCGATTTGATATATGTGGTTATAATTGTATCTACATGTTTCATGGCTATTTCGATCTTATCATACCCCTCGATGCCGCATAGTCAATGGTAAACCTCATGATGTCATGTAACGCGGATGCTGACTGGATTGTTATGTCTAGGCCATGATTTATATTATATATATTTGTGAATGTTCATGTCCTTATGATGCACCCATACACGACTCATGACCAAATCGATACCTCTTGGTGGCACCTATCACCACACAATGCTATTTTCCATGATGCTAACTTTACAATTACATCACATATCTAGGTTGAGACTCTTACTATCGCGTTGCCGAAACCACTACAAGCAATCCTCGTTCTATTTCTAAATAGAGAAAGATCCCACGACTCTTCATTCAGCTACGAAGTAATTTCTTTTTCGTCTTCCCAAGCTTTTAAGGATTGGAATATTAGAACTGATGTTTCTCAAACTTCAATAATGCAAAATTTATTAGTTATTCCTTTTTATAGTTTTTTTCATTAACCGAATTAGTTAATTTAAGGAGTTCAATTATTATTTTTTGCATATCAATAACAAGTATATATATGTATGTGCATAGAAATTTCCAGTTCTCATCACATTCTACCTGTGCCTGCTAACTAAAGCTTTGCAAATCGCACCATGACAAGAAATATTAGGAGAACTCGCCCGTGTTATTAACCGAAAACATCAGTGTCCAGAATTTGCAATTTATCCTAAACTAGCTGTCCTGCTAACTAAAGCTTTGCAAATCGCACCATGACAAGAAATATTAGGAGAACTCGCCCGTGATATTAACCGAAAACACCAGTGTCCAGAATTTGCAATTTTCCGACTACCCTTTAAAGTAAGGAAATAAACTACATGGTCAGAATATTAACAATCCAAACAGAATTGTAAGGGAAAAAAAACAAATTTATATTCAGTCTGGATAGCACTTTTCAAAAGTGGTCTGTGTCAAAAAAATACAAATAGAGATACCTGAGAATGGGATACAAATCACATCGCAACAGCTACGATAATAATGGGGCGCAAAAGGAACCCTTTCTTACCCCAAAAATGCCATAAAAAAAGACTGTAAAAAGATTCTAGAGATAATGAATACATGTATATGCTACATAGATGATTGTACAAGTAAAAAAGGTTAAATCTCGCAACATATCTGTGGTTTACTCATTTGCTTACAAAAAACAAGAATAGTTACCTTCTCCATTCTCAATGATATACAGTGGCTGGCTGAAGATCATCAGTAGCCACCACCATAGGGTCTTTGACTATAGTTACCCGCTCCCATAGTGGGATTATAACCTCCAGGCATGGCGTTTCCTGGAGAAAATCCTGATTGCTGTTGCATGTTCATTCCTTGGCCCATGCCCATGTTCATTCCCATCCCCATCCCCCGTACCATTGGCTGGTTAACTCCATAACCTCCTGGCATGCCCATGCCAGCCCCTGGAACGCCAGTTATATTCATTCCTGGAACCATCATTGGGTTGGTGGAGGCGTTAGAGCACTGGCACCAGCACGGCCCATCCCAGAACCGGATCCCATAGCCTTACCCATGGTTACAGTAGATGTCACTGGGGCAGTCGTGGGTTTTTCCATCCTCTTCTCCTTGCGATTTATGGCATCAAAATCAACTCCAATATCAGCTAGTGGATTTGTTTTAGCTACATAGGAAATATTTGGATCAGTTGAGTGGTGGTAGAAGAAACACGTAATAAGACTATAATTAAAAAAGTGGAACACTCACGTCCAGAAATATTCAAGTTGACCAGCCCTCGGTTGAGAGTGTCAGCCCAAACAGTGGATTTTGTCTCAAACTTGTCTTTTGATGGTTGAGGAACCACGGCAGAAGATCCTGATGAAGTTGGTATAGATGACACAGGAGCTGGGGTGCTACTTGGTCGAACTTGTGGTGCTTGGGGGTCAAATTGTGAAGCTATGGGAACCGCAGAACCTATCTGTGGATGGAAGTTGTGCTGAACAATTGGTCCACCAGAACTTAGTGGAATCATGTTGGTAGAGGCTGAACCTGTAGAGACTTCTTGCAGCTGCTGAGCTCCATAGAAGTTAGGATTCCGTGGATTTAGCAGTGCAGACTGCCCTCCAAGAGGAGCCTGAAAACCGGCATGCGAAGAACCTGTTTGAGATGGAAACACTGTAAGATATGCAGGTTGACCACTCTGAGAATGAAATCCCATTAGTGATGGTTGACCAGATTGAGCTGGATAAGTCAAAGCCATGGAATGAGCTAAAACACTGGTTAGCGCAGATTCTGCTGATTGAAGAGGGTAATTTGTTTGTGATGGAGGTTGGCCAAGCTGAGTAGGAACACCTGGATGCTGACCCGTTTGTGCATGAAAAATGTTCTGGTTGGTTAGAGATGGTAAACCCGACTGTAACGGCTGACTGGCTTGAGGTGAAAACCCAGTCTGAGTCACATTTTGGTTGGCTGGAACTGGATGACCTGAAGGTATAGATGGTGGAAGAATATCTGCTAGTATATCAACATCCTGGTTGAAGCTCAAGGAATCCTGTCGAACAAACTGTGGAATTGTAGGAGGTTGCACACCTGAAGGAACAGACGGAATGTAACTTGAATCAGCACGAGTACTCCCGAATTCAGCCATTTGAGCTGGCTGATGTACGTCGAAGCTTTGGCTAGAGTTGGGATTGAAGGAACTTGGGAATGCAGAAAGCTGTTCTTGAGCTGGTATTCCATATGTAGAAGGAATAGCTTTAAAAGGTCCATCGCCAAATGGATCATCAAAAGACTGCAGAAAGATGAGATTTACTTCCGGAACGAAAGCTTAGTAATTGAAGACATCTAACGTACACAGAATGAAGAACAAAAAAAAATTCATGATAAGCAACCATTCATCCATAAGTTGGGCAACCATTTGTTCTCTGGGTTGAATATTCACTATAGGAAAATAGTCTACATTCAGTGCCTAATTTCCAGCCTCTTTATAACACATGTTTGCGTGGAGGGTATGGTGGAATGGAGTGGGGAGGCGGCAAGAGGGCTAAGGATGAGTGTGAATTGGGCACTTACTTTATTGGAGATTTGAACTAATAAACAGTAATAAGGCTTAATTTTCTAAATTAATATAAAGTGGAAGATGTGAGTTCACGAATAGTGGTATATGGCTGTAGATATGGATTTTGGTTTAGGTATTTTGTGACCATCAAGGTCATTTTCCTTTCTGGTCGTATACATGTAACAAAAGGAGTAGCATGAGGAACACTAGAACAGTCACTTTACCCTTCTCATTTGATTTTTAAAGTAAAACCAAGAAAATGACTTTTGGAGGGGAGTCGCTAACTAACCCAATCCTCAAGAAAAAAACAAAAGACCGAATGATGAAAAACAAAAGGAAAAACAAGCTAAAAAGGTCAAAGAATTGAGGCCTATTATCTTTCTAAGTGCCAAAAATCATAATATCCATTAGTCAAAAGAACTATCCTCTCTCAATAGAGTCAATGGAGAAAATCAGTAAGGGGATTATGGGAACATCAGTCTATTGTATGCAATAATATATATCAAGGTTACCTGATTAGAAATTGTAGGTGCTGATGATGGGGCTGCAAATGTGGATCCAGAACTAAAGTTTGCCGAGGCCTGAGTTTCAGGGATCATAGTTGGTTCAGTAGCAGGCACAAGAGCCAACGAATTCAATGAAAATGGATCAGACAAAGAACCCAATAAATCTATTTCCGTATCATCAGCAGGACCAGGAGCAAAACAATTTGATGTTGCTGGAGAAACTACAAAAGATTTTTTTATCAAAAATAAAATAAGAGCGATAATATCTGATAAATCACAAAGTTAACTCCTCAATAACAGAATACCTTGTCAATCATGCAGTACTAGATTTGCAATAGAATTATTATGTTATTATACAGAAGGGAAAAAAGAACTAAGCTATTTTCCAAGGTAGAAGATATTGACAGCATGAAAATTATCCAAGCCCTCCATAATACAATAAAAACTAGCACAACCAAGCTCCATGACACACTCAAATGGCTTCAGCAACGTGAACTCTCTTTTCCTACTGCATTGACCTTTATTTTTATTACAGCTTAAAAAATAGAATTTAAGTTATGCATGCATGAAATTAGAATAATATCACAAAAAAAAAAAAGATATTCTCAGGTTCTTCAATAGAAAACCAACTCAATATTGATCACGAATCACTTAACATTTGGCATATTGATTTGACTAATAACTCATACTTCATCACGGAGTACACAATGCCATATTTCCATGGTTAAAAGTCTCTCAGACCAGAAACACTTCCCTGTATCCTTCTGAAGCTTAAAGATCACGAACAACCCCCGTGAAATCATTCCCATCATCAAAGACAACCAATCCCCACAATAAAGTTGGGATTTTTTTTTTTAATGAATCAAAGTTGAAATTATGATAACAGAAAGTGTGAAAAGGAATACAGAAGCACATGAAAGATCCATGTAAAGCATCTATCCCTTTGTATAAATAAATCGTACAGTAATTAAAGGAAACATGAGATACACTAATTGCAAACAATTCATCTTGCAGCTTTACCTGAAAATGAACCGTGCAGATCAAACTCATCAAACCTATTAACTTCTTGATTTGTATCTGGAGCTGAAGCTTGGGTGGGTGGGGAAGCAGGAGCTGGGGGTGGAGAAGCTGCAGTTATTTCATGGCTTGGACTAGCCCCAGCAGCAGGAACGGATGCTTTTGTCATAGATGCTAGTGAACTTTCCCCATTCCTGTCAAAAATGAGAATTAAGAGCGAAGACCAAACAATTTCAGAAACATTCATATGGAAAGCAGAAAATGGATTAAAGCTTGTCCGATTTACCTTTCACTATCAGTGGGACTGCGTGTAGCACTAATAGCCTCCTCGTAAGTAGGAGGTGTGCTAAGGTTTTTCTCGGAAGATTTCCGGTCAAGCCTCTTGCCGATAGTACTAAATTCAAAATGACACAAATTACTCGGTTTAGGTTCATATTTGCTAAAGAGCCTAAGCACAAGAAAAATTTCCCGAGACAGGCATATTTGTACCTTCCGTCTTGAGAATGATCATCAGCTTTTGCACCACTACCCCTTCATTAGGGAAAATAATGTTAGCAAGATCTTGATAAAATTATAGTTATTTAACAAAGATGTGCAATTAAAAACAAGCTAAACATACTTTAGGATGAATGCAACAAAAGAAATTGACACAGTTTTCAGAATCTGTGCGACAAACTAAAACTAGATAGTTAGCAGACTTGGGCTCATTTGGAGAAGAATTCAAGCAAGAAAAGCTTTGATTTGGTATGTGTAGGTAACACATGGGTCTGTAGTATGTGTAAGGGACAGAGAGCCACTTGGCTATTTTGGAATTCTCAAAATATGACTAGCAGATTCTAGAACTCCATTATCTTTCAATTGTCTTCCTTTCCTGCAGGATTTAGAACAAGGGATAATTTCAACATGTCTCAATCGACCTCGAACGATTATATACTTGCATCTAAATTGTTTTACAGGAGAACAGGAGATATTGTACTAATATTTCAATAATGACTCCCTTTTATGGATCCAGTTTGCATTAACTGCTCAAGTTCATAATTGAATCATATTTTGCCATATTTACTTGACATTTAGCCCCAGAATCACAACTATCAAAACAAGGCCAGTGCAGTAGCATTTAATGGAATTAATCTTTGAAATTTAACTCCATTAATCTTTGTTCGAATCTGATTTGCCTACAGTAGCATTTAATGGAATTAATCTTTGAAATTTAACTCCATTAATCTCGAGTTCAATAACAAAAATTGCACACACTTAGAATTACCTTACAACTATTCTGAATATGCCCAAAAATTCTAAATTGAATAACTACATCATAACTCATTCATACATATTATTTTGGTTAATAGGCACTTCAAAAACATTTTCTTTAAACCTGCTAAGCCATCAATCTCTCTGCTCTGTCATTCAAATCTTCATATTTAAGATGCATACTTCAAGGAAGAGTTTCTACAAATTTACCTCATAATTTAATTTTCCTTGCAGAAACAGGAACTAGACAAACCTTGAAGAATACTGGTCGTCATCCTCATAAGCACGATCCTTATCTAAATCAGCACTTCCACCCCTTGATCCATAATGATAATCATTGGTGCTTTTACCTCTTCGTCGATATTCATCATCCCTGGATCCATCTCCGCTGTAACGGTCCTCATAATCCCTGCTATACTTATCCCCCTCACGACCATACGAGTCCCCATACCTACCATATCTTTCATCATCTCTATAGCCATTTCGTTCATCATCTCTGTTACCATATCGGCCATCATAACGATCATCATCATATCTATCTCTGTATCCTCCTGAGCCTGAGTTAGAGCCATATTGATTCATATCACCCATTGATGTGTTGTGATACCTGTTGAAACATTCATGACAAAATGCATTTAAATATGTTAAAAACTGTGGATTTGTTTGGATTAGCTGATCGGAAGGGATGTTATACTAGTAAAAATGTACTTAAAACATCATAAATCACCAAGACGATTGAGCATATGAAAATCTTTTGTATTGACACTTTCAATCAAGGAGTCAAAGTACAGATCTAAACCTATGTTAGACCAAAATGGATTTATAGTATAAAAGAACAAATGGTTTGATATAAAAATAAACATAAAAGCAATTATATAAATGACTGAATAAGATCATGGTCCTGGAGGTGTGAAACTTCAGTACATACCAATAAATATAGTAAGATAAGACAGATAGTAATGCTTATGCCTATCACAAGCTCAACTGATAGGAAAATTTGGTAACTATCAAGAATCTTGCGGTGCCAGACAAAAAAGTAGCTGCAAATACAATGTACTCATCTTTAAAGAACTTTATGATGTACAACAATAGAAGAAAAATAATAATTGCAACGCCTTTTATCAATCCTCAGAGAGCACAAGAAGAAAAAAATTAAGATGAGCAGCAACATAAGTACAATGATCATCATGAACATTCTCTGTCCGATGCCTGAACTATTTTGTCGTCAGCTTTTCCATTAATTGTGGACTAATGGTGAAAAAAATTAGACATTTCAACTAAATGTAGGTAACTAACATTTTAGCATCATAAGTGCTAACATTTTCATAACTTTCTTCATGTTACAGTTTATCCATGTTACATACAGAGGAATTGAAGAAAAGTAAAACTTTTAAAAAGAAATAAAGCATTAAAATCAGAAAGTATTCATATTTGTCATCTAAAACTTGCAGATAAAGCAGTTCATATCCTTGTTGAATGACATATAAACCGGGATAATAATCACATCCTCAAGAGTGAATTTTGAAAGTTTGAGATCATAGCGTTAAAAGGAACAAAATACATGAAAAGTAAAAAAAATGTCTCCCTGAATTGCTGGCTTGAAACAACTCAAACTTGAACCCATGACTCAATCCTACACCTAAAGCCAATGCCAGATAATCAAATTTTCAAAGCCATACCAGATGTAAACATCATCTAAATTCTCAAATATTATTTAATAGAAAAATTGAAATTTCCAAACACAAGAATTTCGCAAGAAATCTAGGTAAATTCCAAGCCGTTCAAAAATACACAACACAAATGTGCTTTCAGTAAATCTTTAGCCTCCAACAAATGTACAGAATACGCCGCCTTCAAATATAATTACAGTAGATAGGCAAACCATAATGCAATAAGAGGAAACGATCCAACATAAATGAAAAATCTAAAGGATGCCACAAAATAATCCTCCAAAAACGATATGCGCAATCAGACAACATTCAATGACGACTTACTTGTCTTTTTTAGCAGCAGCCTTTTGGCGGACTTCTTGAATTCTTTCCTTGTCATTTACAAGAACAACTAGACTTTGAGATTTCTTTCTTACATTGTTTCCCTGGTCCCTCCCACTGGAATCAATGTATTGAAAATCGGACAATGTCTGCAAGAAAGGAAAAAAATTTGGACTCCACCAGCAAACCTGCTTTGTAAGAACATCTAAAGAAACGGATCAAGATGATAAACAACTAACCGATATTTGATATGCATGTTCTAATCTCATCTATGACCCGTTCAGACCCATGAGCAACCAAGTACTCCAAAACAGTTAAAGCCTGGACGAAAAAAATAGGGAACTGTTGAAATATAGAATATTGATCCTAAATAGATTAGGATAATATTTGATTGTAAATAGATAATGATCTTTTGTTTTTAAAAGATCATTAGGATAGGAAATATCTGATATGGGGGGATTTATCTACCTAATTGGGTTGCATATCCCTCCTATAAAAGGAGAGGTAATTGTGTGTGAATAAAGATATAATGAAATAGAATTCCTATCCTAGAAAACTACAGAAACTTTCACTTGCATTGTCAGAAAGAAAAGAAGACTGGAGAACAGAACCTCAAAAACTGTAACAACATCATGCAAGAAAGGAGGTCACACATCAACACAAGAAAGAATGACTGATTAATTTGAAAATTAAATTCTTAAAATGGACTTCATATATTAAATAATATGCAAAAAGGATCAAAGGATTTTCTGCAAATAGTATCGAAAGGGACTGGGCATGAAACAATAAAATTCAGGTCAGTCACAGAGTACAGCAGACAAGTAGGGATTACTGTAAGAAAAGCATACCTTGTATACATGTCTCCAGTTTTTTCCAGTATCATTGATACGCTTCCAGACTATCCCCATGATAATCTGATATTCATGACTGCATGAATTTAAAGATGAGTATTTCTAGATAGAAAAACAACATTACAAAGTATTAGTTTAATTTAACAGGAAACCATGGAGTGCTAATCAAGCTTGACTGAACAAGCTCAACTTCCAAGGATATGAGATCAGCTCGAAACAGAAGAACAAGCTCGAGCTCTAGCTTGAGCTCAGGTGTACTTTTATTTTGTCAGAAATTACAATTTGAGCATATTATATAATTCAATATTTTCTGCAACAAATAAACACATTATTACATCACAAAACAAGATAAAATTTTTTACATAACTGTATCTATTTAGATATTAATTGCTTTTTATAATGTTTGAATATATAATAAAAATAATTATCATTATATAAATGAAGCTCCAGAGCTTTTGAACAATTGTAAATGAGTTCTGTTGAGCTCGGATTGATCCAATTAGTGAAGCTGCAGCAAGCCAGCACTGCAGTTTACTACTTCACTACATACTGACTAATTCTTGTTGCCTGTGCAATAGCAGCAAGAAGCAATCCATGAGGGCCCCAGGGCTCGTTGCTAGTTGCATCAAGAACCTGAAAACAAAATCCCAACACTCCGTAAAACTGGTAGGGAAAAAGACATAAAAACTGGTAATTTTTCCACTCTCTAACGACAAATCAGTTTTGAAAAAAATATAAATACCTTTTGTTCGATGGAAGGAACTTTAAGAACTTCTTATTAACCTCTCTCTTACTGCATGATCACATCAAAAACATTAATAAGAAGACTTTGTTATCAAAACAAAACAGAATATTAGATCAAACAGCTGGAACCAATCAGGAAATAAATATATCAGTAAAACAGAAAATAAGTTAAGAAGTGAAAGCAGGCAATCTATTCCAGAAACAAAACTAAGCAACAACGTTTATTGTGTAATGTATGGGTTAAATTATGTAACAAATTCAAAGATAAAACAATAAATCTTACATGTCACGAACAGTTTGACCAAAAGCCTTCTTCATTTGAGCCTGAATTAGGAAGCAAATTTGAAAACCCTTACCAATCTAATGCCTCAGCTGTCAAAAAAGGTAAATGACCAATTATTTACAAAGAGTGTAACAGTCGATTCTTTCTTATCACCGCATGTTACAATAAGAACTTCAAAGACAAGGAATGTGAAATATCGACAATAACAATTTGAATACTTCCAGATTTGCACTGTTCTCTTTGTTTTCGTCACTATGAATTCGATAATAAAAAAGTAATCAAGCAAGATCATCATACTAAAGGTAGCCGAATGCAGATAAATAGGAGCAGAAATCAAAGCTAGCATACAACCAACAAACTGAAGATCCAAACAATTATCATACCAAACAATTATCATACATTGAACAGCAAATCCTTGATACCAAAAATAAGATCATAAGTAATGAAATTTAGAGCAATTCTTTTGCAACCTTAAATGCCATTTGACATATTAATAAAATTAACCACAAAAAAAGAGTATTTTCATGCATATACATATGATTTGATTGAAATAATAATCAAGAATTGGAGAGGTGGGGATCTGAATTCATACAGATAGGTGGCAAAAATTAGATCTAAAATACAATCAAGAAACTGAAGATCCCAACTTTATGATAAATGGAACAAAAAAATCCTTGATAAGAAAGAAACAGACCAAACCCAAGAAATTCAGAAAGTATTGCAAACCTAAATGCCATTTAATACCAACAAAATACTTCAACAATTAAAACCCGACAACAAATTAGTATTTCAGAAAACGAATAATAAAAAAAAAAAAAAAAAAACTGGGAATGGGTAGCTGAATTCAAGTAAATTTTTAAGCATATGGATACAAGTTATGCCTTGGAATGAAAGCTACGAACAAGGAAGCTAAATTAAGATCTAAAACACAATCAAGGAACAGAAGATCCCAACAAACATGATCATAAATTCAACAAAAAATTCCTTGACAATAATAAACAAGGTCGTACGTAATAAAATTCAAATCTTCCTCCACAGCACGCCGGATCTAAGAGAGAGAAGAGGAGGAAGAGGAAATGGGTGCCTGTCGCGAGAGAGACAAAGAAATGCTGCGTGAAAAGCGGGAAGAATAGTATGCGAAGAAAGTTGAACAAAAAAAATTCGACTAGAACCGATTTTGTACCTAGAGCTGTCTTTTTGCTGGATGTATTATTTCGTACAATTATACTATTATTTATTATCATAAATTAAGGGGTGCATTGGTTATAGATTTTTATTGATTTTTAATGACTTTTATGAAATTTAAATATATAGAGGTATTCAATCCAGACTTTTATATATTCTACAAAAGTCTAATGGTATTCAAGACAGACTTTCGTAGAGTTTTTAAAAGTCAGGTGGTATTCAAACTTGAGTTTGTAAAACTTTATAAAAGTCTATAAGCATCTAAAATCTCATAGACTTTTAATGACTTCTGTTGAAATCTCTAGGTACAAACTTTGATGCTCCATGTACATCCCAAAAAAGTTAAAAATTCTCCACCACTCCTAGTAAAGATTTGGAATGACTTTTAATTCCTAATTACCCTCATCTTTTTACTCTTTATGTTTATTTTCATTTCCGACACGGTCATCTCCCCGTTGACTTTTCCTCCCATGTTTTCTACAAGTACCTTTTCTTTAATTCCTAATGTGCGGCTCTTTCTTCAATTATTATTTTTTTCACATCTTATTTTTTATCCAATATAATAGTAATATTTGCCCAAGTGTGCTCAATTTTATATTAGATGATAGATTTTTAAAATGATTGTATTAGTTTATATCTATAAACAATTATAATAAGATTTTTTCTAAAACAAAAGATATTTATAACGATATAAATTATCATGTCTAATTTAAATTATGTTTTAAGAATTTTATAGTAGTCAACTATCATCAAAAAATATTTTAAGTTATAAAATTTTATTTAATAGAGAACTTTTGTTTCATTACACAAAATTATAGATTACAATTATATAACAACATTAACTGAATCTTCAAGGCCGTCATCTTGAAGATGCAAAATGTTGTTCAATATTTGCCATGCAAATAATTGAATATGTATTTTTCACATTTTTGACTGTTAAATAAGTAAAATATTTACATTAATAATAAAAGAAAATTATATGTTGAAGATGTTATTTATGTTCATTTGTTAGTTCAATAAATTAATTATAAGTTGAAAAATCTATAGAGTCTATAAAATTCTTTTGATAATTCCGTGTAATTCTATAAAAGTTATTAGAAATCTATGAATTTCATGAAAGTCCATCATTTAAAAAAGTTATTAAAAATCGATAAAGTCCATAAATATCTATTGAAAAATTCTACGAGACTCAATACAAATCTTTTTATAACTCCATATAATTCTATAAAAGTCAATAGAAGTATGTCAACTCCATAAAAGTCAATCATTTAAAAAAGTCATTAAAAATCAGTAAAAATCTAGATTGAATACACCCCCCTAAGTCTATGTTTGGTACGCTTGATACCACATTATTATAGAGTGAGCAATTTTTTAAAAACATGTGTTGCTTTGTTTTTAGTGAACCATTGAATTCCTTCGGGCCCGTGAAAATATGGGTTAATTTGTTGGATTGTATCCTCACATAAAGCCTTGGTATTAGCCAACCTGAGTTGCACTGTAGTCTTGACAATATGGCAAATATATGTTTCACAACCTTTGAACTAAACAAAAAATAAAAACAACTGAAACTTCCAGTTCCCTCGCAGATATCGAAACAAAGGGAGAAGGCAAAGCTTCGAACGCTAAATGTATATGCTAAAAGTTGGGCCAAACTATATGCTAAAAAGTTGGGCCAAGTTTTGGGCTAAAAATTGGTTCAAAGCTGGGCAAATGCTGGGCTATTTTTGGCTGAATTCTAGACTTTGGATGGGTCTGGGTCGGGTCAAATAATAACAGCCGAACCCTTTCTTCCCCAAGTTGTTCTCTCTGCAACTTTAATTACTTTTTACAAAGAAATTTTCAAAAATTTCGATTTACTCGGAAGTCGAAATTATACAAACCAAAAATTATTCTGAACTCCCGTCGACGAGATGAATTTAGTGGTATGATCATAAATTAATTTCGGACGCTTTCAATTTTTGGGCATTTTTACGAACACGTGGCCCTGATACCATTTGTTGTGCCAGAATACCCAAAATAAAGTGTAAATATCATACACACACAACGCACATATATTGGTACATAAGCTCAAAAGCTTGTTATATGAAAATATTACAGATTTGAGGGATCATTTCTTAGGTTTAGTTTGAGGTGTATTTATAGGTGCCAAGACTCTCGAAAGCCATTATCATTTTGAGTTTCGATATGGATGTAATACGAAGAATATAATACATTTATTTTATCAATTGAGAGAGAGTGGCATATTCAAGTTAACGGACCTTTCATTCCTTATGCTGGCTGGATATTAGCTTACAATATAATTATGTAAGATGGTTCTGAGATTGAGTGTTAATTTATATTTTATGGACACGTATGAATGTATGTGAATAAAGAATGAATCATCTTCCCAACTGTATGTATATTTGACGTGTGGCTATTTTGTACTTGCAATTTAGTAGAGGCACCAAACAAAGAAAAACAAGACATATCTTCCTTCCTGAGGAAGAAAAAATTGCAAGGGGTTACTTCATCATTTTATTGTGTTCTATTTCTTGGGTTTCCGTCCCACGGCGTCAGATTCAAACGCAGCGGAAATAAATATAAACAAATCTAGAACCCAGGGACGGACGATCACGCCTGATCATAAATAACACATGCAAATATCATAATAAATGCACGAAAAGATAATGTCTTTCACCGACGTAAATCTGATAGCGGTGATCCCCAAATCCAATCAACCTGGCCAGATCTACAAGTTCAGCACCAGTGCTAGTGTTTGATATGAACTTTTCTGAGAGAGACTGAATTGATATAGAGTAGTGTAACCCTAGAGAATGAATGTTATATTTATAGTTGTAATATGCCAGCTAATTGGGCTAGGGTCCATAAAGCTCATCGGGCCAACGTTTGGCTTGCTGGACATTTATGCTAACAATCTGTCACTTACCCAAAAGCTAACACAAAATTCAATCTAATTCAACAACTTGATATACTATCAATGTACATAATTATGAGACATAAATATATCAAACGTTTTAATTTTAGAACTTTCTATAAATGAAACTTTTTCAAATACAGAAATTCCACTAAATTGAGGAGCTTTCAAAAATTAAATTCATCTCTTCTAAATCACTCAGTTAAAGCACTGAACATTTAAGTCCCAATTCTCATCGATAGATCAGCGGCCGTTGATTGTGACCCAACGAGGCTCAAGTGTATCGTAGCAGTATGATCACAACCTTTGTGATTATAGAAGTCCCAACTTCTTTGGGTTTACCCTAAATGCCCACATTGTCAATTAAACTCTTTTAATAGACAATGGCTGAAATATAATTTCAGCAATAAACCCACCGATCGTGGGTAGCGCATAGCATCTGCGCTTCATGAAAACCTATGACTAGCAACGCACGAAAACTTGTCAGTCATAGTTAGCGTGTAGTACATTCCTTTCACTCATATGTCCCGATTGAATCTAGGGCATTGGTTGGTCGAGCCCCTTATGATTTCAATAGCTGTGTATTTGTTTCAAGTTATATGATTCATGTGCGTATATGAAAAACTCTTTTTTCACAAGCACTACCCACTTTGGCTAGAGATTCCTCGAACCATATACAGAAAAACACATAGGACATCCTGGTTCATCAAGACCAGTGGTGAATCCACAACGACAATCATAGGCCTCTGACAGCATTACTGAATACCCAAAATAACAATTTTATGACCCCGCATATGATCAGTCATTAAATCAAAGTATACAGCTATCTATCAAGACCTTGATGACGCCTTGGGTCATGAGGAGTAATGGTGCACAACTATGACTAAGAATTCTATACTCGACAAATGGTAACCACTTATAAAATTCCGAGTAGGGTCGTTCAGTGAACTCATTCCTAATGAGCACATATTCATGTGTGTTGACTTCTCCAAGCCAACGCCGATGAAACGCGGCGCACTACATAGACATGTCATGAATACCAATCTCTAACGAGCATATATCGATATCCCATTCTCGAAGGCTAATTGACCAGGAACATTTAGAGATTGGAGTCGAGAATGTATTTCACCATCATATGTGTAACCACATTCTAAAACTATAGCAATCTCAAGGACTTCATCAATACATCAAGATGTATGGGTAAACGATGAAGAAGTGACATAAATATTAATATTCAAACAAAGATTTGTCATAATAAGATTATAGGTACAATCAATCAACTATTGATTTACTTAATAACATATGACAACAATATCTTTCACTTTCCCAAAGACAACTACTCATGTGTCTCAAGACCATCTTCCCAATATGTCTTACAGACACTATTCGCTGTAAAGGCTTTGTTAGTTGATTAACTATATTTTTTGTTGAAGCAATTTTCTCGATAATAATGCCGCATCTACCATCTCTATAATTAGATGGTTTTCTCAATATATGTTTGGATCCTGATGAGATCTTGACTATCCTAATAGCTCAACAGTTGTCACAGTACACAGAGATTGTGTCAACCGGACTAGAAGTTACACCGAACTCTTGGATGAAATTTCATATCCAAACTGTCTCTTTGGTGCATCGTATGTTGCAATATATTCAGTTTTAGTGGTGGAATATGATGTGGTGTCTTGCTTGGAACGTTTCCAAGAGACAGCACCATCATTAGGCTTAAATACAAATCCGAACATCGATTTGGAATTATCTACATCCGACTGAAAAGCCAGCATCAGCTTAGCCTTCAACTTTTATTTCTTCACTTACAGATCCAAAAACCATGAACATATCCTAAGTTCTTCATAAGTACTTGATTATTTTCACAGTTTTCCAGTGACATTCACCGGGATTTGTCTGATGTTTGCTCATTACACTAAGAACATACATCATGCCAAGGACATAACATAGCATACATTATGCTATTAAAAATCAAAACGTAAGATACCAATGTAATCTTTGCTCTCTCCTCATCAGTCTTAAGACCCATTGACTCAAGAGATGAATACTATGGCATATTGTGAAGTAACTTTTTTTCGACTTTTCCATGCTAACCCTTTTTGCACGGGTGTTTATGTACGTAGATTGAGAGAGCTCAAACATCCTTTAGATATATCCCTATAGATCCTTATGTCAAGTACGTAGGACGCTTCTCCCAAATCTTTCATAGAGAAATTAGTAGATAACAATGCTTTAATTTGATTACTCCAATACCATTCACAATGAGTATGAGATAATCGACTTAAAGTACTACAAATGTAACCGCGCTCCCCCTAACCCTTTTGTACACACATGATACTTCCGGATTCTCAACAAAACCAAACAATTGATAATGTCCGGATATTCTAGCTTCGAGACACCTTCTTAGGCCTATAAATGGACCTCTGGAGTTTGAAAATATTTTTCTCACTCCGGAAGTTGTGAACACCTCGGGTGCTACATTTCTACCTCAATGTAACCACTGAGAAATGTTGTCTTCACATCCATTTGTCATATCTCATATTCATAATATGCATATATAGCTAATAAAATCCGAATAGACTTTAGAATCACAACCGACGAAAAAGTTTCTCACAGACAACTATTTGCCTATGAGAATAACCTTTTTCCCACTAGTCTAGATTTTAAGGTCGATACCTCCCATCCACTCCAAGCTTTCGCTTATAGATCCATTTGCAGCCGATGAGAACAATTACCTCAAGAGAATCTGCTAAGGTACATACCTTATTAGAGTACAAGGAGTCCATTTCGAATCTTATGGCATCTTGCCAATGTCACGAATCGATGTCCAATATCGTCTCCTTGAAAGTCCTAGGATCACATCCATTGTCAAAACATTTTGACTACTTTCTAGGATTAAATTAAATCTATCAAGAGTTCATGAAACACTTTCAGATCTCATTGGTATGTGTACCTATCGTGGCAACAATCCCAGCCCAAGCATATACCAAACACTGGCATATCTCTCGTGGCACCGATCTCAGCCAAGCATATGCTACACATCTATCGTGTCATCCCTCAACAATATAATAACATGAATGCACATGCATATGATGTCACTAATCATATGATACCATGCTCACATCATCATCACAAACAATATCATATACTGGTACGTCAAAACGTACCTGTTCCGCGACACAAACGATATAAATTAGGCGTCAATGTCTAACCGCATCGTTGCCCCGTCCCCTATGATGATGCTACAACAATATGAACAATATAACATGTTACAATAGGCTTAAATTACATCTACAAAAAATCTTACATTTTCAAAACTAAACCTAGCGATCGATCTCCTGTTTTGACGCGCGATCGATCGCCTAAAGTGTTGGTCATAAGCGATCGATCTCTCATTTTCACGCGATCGGTCGCCTACCCCTTTGGAAATCATTCTGCCTTGAGGCGATCGATTGCCTACTTGAAGCGATCGATCGCTCAATGCACCGCCATTATCATGTTTAGCCACAGGTGATCGATTGCCTCAAACATCGCGATCGATCGCCTCCTATGTTTTCTGAAAAATCATGGCGATTTTTCTACTTTGTTTCTTGGTGTTTCTCCTACACCTCACTTCCCACCATTACAACTTATTCCATGAAATCTCTAACATCAAACAAACATGTTTACATACTTTTACACCATATGTCTTAGCTTCATATACACTTTAAGCAACAAAGAACCATCACATGCTTTCATGCTTCAAAATTCAAGCATACCAAGAACTTCTAAGTACCATGATAAAGTAATAAAAGGGTATTCTCCTTACCAAGTAAATCACTTCCTCTTAGGTTCCAAAAGTCTTTGCAAGTGTAACTCCAAACCAAACCCTCAAAAGAGTCCAAAGAAACTGTAGAGATTTGTAGGTGTTTATGGTGTAAGTATGTGATGTAAAATCTGATTTTACCTTTCATATAACCTCCTCTACCACAAACTTAAATTCACATGACATGTAACTCACATCCACACCACATGCAAAATCCACTTCAAATGTAAATCCCTTCAAATGTATGGTAAATACACACCAAAGTTATATCTCACTACACACTTCATATCTCTTAATTCTCTTGCATATAAAATAAAACATGTATCAATATTTCAAGAACATAGACATCTTTGTTCACAACTCACATATCTCCTATGTTTCTTGTTTTATGTTACCTCATACTTGCTACAACTTCATATTAAACTCTCATAAATAAGTCATGCTTTTATTAAATCAATCATCACTCAGTTCAACCCGAACCCGAGTTCTCATCATATCGTCATTATGAAAGCCACAAGTATTCATACATTCGAGGCATTACAAATAGACTCTAGAAAGATTGTACTTGCAAAACAAACACCTTGTCTCCAATTGATAATATAAATGTCCACAAAATAGCATAAGATGGATCAACTACCCAACTTATCTCTCACTAGCTGTTTTACATAAGCAGAACAATCTCAAATCTATATTTGGATTATTTTTCAGTCCATAACGTATATGGACTGCATTTGTATGAATTATGTTCAAGCAATATATAACTTTACAGAGCTACTGGGAAAAAATCACATTCTCTTTAACTAAATTTCCTCTTACACTAATATTTAGTGCTCCACATACGCCAATATGAATCAAATCAAATGACCATCAGCACATGCCAAAGATATGTGGGGTTTAAGTTATAATCCTTTATATTTTTTAAACATAATCATACCAATCGTTCATAAGTTCATCAGATTCAATACATGCATTCTTAAAATTACTGCAAATCAGTTTTTGAAGTTTAAAAGAATGGTATTCTCTATCAACATAGGAACAATGTTTCATTGAATATGAAACAATAAACAATTGTTCAAAACTAGTTCCAAACCAGTTTAACATTTTACATTAAATAAATATTTCAAACAACCTTTGCAACAACTCTTGCTGCAATGCTTAGCATCAGGTAGGTGTCACATTCCTAGGGCTCTCTGCTATTCTCAACATATGCAACTATTTGCAAAGATGCGAGCACAATTGGTATCATACCAATGAAGTAGAACCAATAAAAACATTAATTTTAATATAAAACGTACCCTTTCTAGAATTCTTCTAGTCTTGGTATTCCTTGCAATTTTGCGCCAGTGACCAGCAGTGAAAACATAGTTGATTATCCTTTTAGTTGCTATTATATCCATTTTCGTCTTTGAGGTCGGTAACAATTTCCCTTCCACTTTTTTAACCTTGAGTCATTCCTACCATTGGTATCATATTCAATAAGAAGAACACGTTTCTCCTTTTGAATCAAAGACTCGTGAACTTCCAACATTCTGACTATAAGATCAGATCTACAGCCACTTATTGAGGTATTGTCACATTCAGATTTCCAATTTCTCAACAAGAGACATTATTTCTACACAATGCTCATGGACCGAAGCCCCATCTTGCTGGTGAAATAAAAATAGCTCTTTTGAGATTGCCAATCTTAGTAATCGCGCCCATTCACCAAACAACATTTGTAGATATTGGAAAATGTCACCAATATGAACAAATTCTCATATCTACTTTGAAACTCAGACATTGAAGCTATCATATAACACATTGTCTCGAGATAATCATACCATCACTTCTCAAGTGAGGTGATCTCTTCATGAGCTGAACCAAGAGGCACTTCAACAAGAAGCTTCCCATCAAGGATATAAATCAACTTTTCCGAAGCAAACTCTATTATAAAATCAATTGCCAATCAGAATAATTTGGTTCTGTTAATTTGTTTGTATCGAGAATTGATGCAATTCGGATTCACGGTCATCACAATATTGAGAACAAACAGAAAATATAAGCAAACAGTTTGATTATTAATTAATTCAAAAACTATGGACTTTAGTTATTTATTGAATGCTCCAACTAAATCTTTCAAATTCATCACCCACATGACAAATGAACGGAAAATCATATTTTCTTAGTGGGCTTGAAGTCCAACTAGCTCATGAAAACCCCGGACATGGGCCCACCGGCTTCATGATAGTAAAGGTATATCACAATTGCATCATATGTGTAAGGCCCACGTACCGTATTATCGGAAATCAGGTTTAGCTTCTCAACAATTATGTGATTCATCTTATGTCAATCATATGGTTGAGAATAAACATGAGGAATATTATCTTTGATAACAGCTCGGTATTATACTTAACATTTTGTAAATGTGATGTCCCGATATTTGATAATGAGAATTAAGTACAATTTGTACATTATTTTGTTAATTAGTTAGAAATTAATTAACGAGAATATAATCTGATTAATGAGAGTGGAAATTGATCTTGTATATGTCAATTGACAGTCGGGTCAGAACATGATGAATGACAAATATATTTTTGGAATATTCGGATTAACACCGAAAATATATTAAAATAATTAATAAATATAAATTTGTATTAAATTGAAAGATTTAATTTTTGTGATTCAAATAAGGACACGAAGTCAGGTGTGGATTGTACATGCAATGTACAAGCACCAGTACACCGGTGACATCCCGATGTTCATAATTGGTCGGGAATTAATATATTGGTGTTGGACGTAAACATATAGCAAAAACGTGCAAAAAACACAATGAATCACGGACACCTACTAAAACGTGCGAAAACACGCACAACCTCGCGATTCACCGACCACCTTGTACTTATCCGCTCCGTTCGCCGCCTTCCGACCACCTCTAGACGGACCGATATACCACCGTGTTCCTTATTCAGAGACGCATCTTTCCATACCAAATAATCGAGTTTTGGTGTTGGAAAAGTGTTCGATTTTGATCTGGAACGATGATGATGAAAACTCGCGCAGACTAGGGTTTGAGCGATTTTGGTTCGATTTCTTCGAATCTACTACGAATTGGACGAAGTCAAGGCACCTTATCTCTTCCTTGCACCTGGACGAAGATTTATACACCAGCCACCGCCTCTACCGCCGCCGGAGCTCGCCGGAATCGCACGAAATCCGTGCGTGTACTGTGTGCGAAAATTGGGTAAAACTCGATGCTCGATTTTTCGACTTTGCTTCGATTATTACCAGTTAATTTGGACTATAATTGTTGAATAATAATTGAATTGGTGATTTGAAAAATAATTTAGCAAATTAAATTATGATGTAATCGCATCAATTTAATTACCTTAAATTGATTAAGCTGTGACTAAATTGATAACCCATTTTTAATGATTGGTTTATTGAATTGTGAATTTATATTGATATACAGTGACTACTTCGACCCTACAAAGCTCAAGTACTCCTGTAGATCGAGAAAGAAAGGTATGTTGCGATCGGGTAACATACGACAGGTATCTGTATCATTTGATATATGATTTGTTGACTTCTGTGAATTATGTGAGATTATGTGGCTACGTGATTTTATTGAAATTATGTGGCATTCATAGCATTCATGAATTGGCACATCGGTGTATGAAATTAATGTTTTGTTAACACACATCAGTTTATACATACATCGATGCATGACATTGCACGTTGAGCTATGATCCTTAAATACCCTGTTTATTTCTGGATTCTGGGATAATCATTGGAGATTGGTACCGCGATACTATGACCGGCATTAAATGGCCCGAAAGGTATAGGGAATCGTGGTCTCCTCTGATTACCATGATTTGTTGAGACGAGGATTGGTGGCACCTTGCTGATGTCATCCTGTGTATGTCCCTGACTATGTCGAGATTGGGATGTGATGACTGTAAGGACCCCAAGCCCTTAAACCTTGATTAGTGTATTAAACCAGGTGTGGTACATGCTTTCTATAAATGTCTCAATCGCAATGAGCTGCTTATGACTTAATCATTGTCCATGAATGAAATATCAAAGACTATGTTTGCCCTTTTACCAACCCCTTGGTGCCACTTTTCACATTGTAAACTTTTATAAAAATTTGGGCAGAGTCTCCCCTAAATAGAGCTATCCCAAAAAAAAAGAGTGCAACACATAACAAAATTCCCGGGAGGGAACACAAAACTCAACAGAGAAAGCGTAATACAAGTAGATTCCCAGCCAGGAAGACACCACACATATGTCAACAAAAGCGGGTTCCAACACCAAATATACACCAATGACTTCATATCATTCTAGCAATTCAACCTAATTGCATGCAACCTTAAATGAAAGAGAGAAAGGCTCATGCCTTTATATACAATCCATATACAAGTATAATCGTGCTCACATGCGAGCATCATGAATATGAATATGTATAAATCCTCAGGTGTATATATAGGTACTCTATACGATACCGTGCTCCATCAAGCCCTGGTACCACGATCCTGGGAGTACCTCAAATCAACAGCTCGAGCTCAGCTCCATAGCCATCGATGTACCTGTCCACCTGTCCCAACAGAGACAGCCCCCAACGGGGGGTGAGCATACCAATACACAAAATCCCTAATCATAATAATGAAATTCATAATTTACAACAAAGGTAAATGCCTAATGAATTTAAATGATACTCCCTGGATGGCAACATCCTCATCCGGGATTCCGTGTACTGTCCCTGTTCTCACAACATCAAACTCATCAAATCTCATAATCAGTAAATCAACACATGATTTACACATCGCATGCCTGATCCTCGAATATCAACATATTGATTACAAATTCATTAAACATGCAATTACAGATATCACAATATCTAATACTGATTTCACAACATTGCTATCAAATCACAGATAGCTCAAATGCCTTAGCATTTATTTTACCAATCCTTCATTATACTTAGACATCTCAAGTGTCTTATAATGAATACATGAGTCTACAAACCTAGACATCTCAAATGTCTCATAATGAATACATGATTCTACGAACCTAACATCTCAAATGTCTACGAAGAA
>CAJQUN010002582.1:0-24919 GCA_907163345.1 Haberlea rhodopensis | reverse complement strand
CGACCGCCATAATCACGCAGTTCTGGAGGAGAAAAGAATTTAGCGATGACATTAGCTTACAACCGACTACAGAAAATTTGCGATGAGAGGACAACAACTTGAATTTGGTTGTTGGTTGAGAAGATCGAAATTATTTTTACTTTTTATGATCTTTCTTTTAATACAAACTGAAAATATGAAGTGTGATCTATTTCTTTACAGATTTATATACCTTGTCCAATTTTATAAGATTTAAACTTATTAAGTGTTAAAGAAAATGTGTATTCTTGCTGGGGGAACCTTATTCTTTTTGGTTGTATGTAGAAGGTTAGTGGCATTTCTGTTGATAAGCCACCGCTCTAACTGTCTGGCGAAATGCTCAGAAGTTTTGGTCAAATACAGTATGAGTCTATCGGTGCATATAATTCTAGTGTTTTGGTATTTCACCCCCTTGAAACTGATGGTGTATTGAACCTGTAAGCTGTGCTCAATATTTGGTGTTCTTGTGCTTTATACACCTTTACGGGTTATTTTATAGTAAGCTAATGTCATTGACCATGATCTTTGTGGATACAAAATTTGTTCTGAAGATATTTTAGCGTTGAGAACTGAAGATTTATGAAAAAACTCTATTTCATTTCCACGTTTAACTTGAATCTATGTGATTTTCAATGCATTAATTCATGCGAAATTGTAAATGCATCGACTCATCTTGATACTTGCAGTTTGGACGAGGGGACCATGAACGTTGGGATATGGACAAAAGGTGACAACACGGCATCCAACTGAAGTTCCCATAGTCATAAGCTTTCTATGATGTCTGAAATTCCTACTTTATATATTTCATAATGAAAATTACATAATGAGCCTTCTATGTGTACCATTGCATCAAGCGGTGCATGTGGTTTACATGCACCACTGAGTCTATCGGTGCATGACTCAGTGGTGAGCAAGTATTTCTGGTTCTTCATTCGGGTTATTAAATGGCACCCTAAATTGATTGTGGATCATGTATGGCTATGTGGTTATACTCCATTTTTTTTGATTCGACGATAAAGAGAAGAAAATGTTATAGTTTTAGTAAGGAAATCATTGCTTTTAGTTTGTTTCATGTGTTCTTGAGATACCCATTTAACCAATTTTATCGTAGAACTTCGAAGTCAAGAGTCTTGATCCTTTCAATTGATGTATGATGAAGTTTACTGTTGAATCTTAAAGCCTTCATCCAGTTTATTTTGCAATTATATTTTTTCTTTTATTCCCAATTTATATCTTTTATATTGAAATCAAATCATATAATGAGCCTTTTTATGTGCACCACTTGCATCTGGCGCTGCACGTGAACTAGCAAACTGAAACAAGAGCAACACCTAAGTCTAAACGTGCATTAATTACATGCATCGATAGACTCAGTTGTGCATGTAATTTAAATGCACATTTAGACAGTTGTTTGCTTTCTTGTTTCAGTTTGCTATTTCACATCACGAGCCTTCTATGATACCTTAAATTCATAATTTTATATCTTTCATATTGAAATCACATAATGACCTTCTATATGTGCCAATATCATCTAGTGGTGCATGTGGGTTATGCACCGACAGTACATAGTCTATCGGTGCATGTAATTTGCATGCATCAATAGACTCAGTTGTGCATGTAATTTACATGCCCACTGGGTGTTGCGTTTTTTTGTTTCTTATTTCAGATAGTTTCGTGGTGCATGTGTCACTAAGTCTAAAGGTGCATGTATTTTACATACACCGATAGACTCAGTGGTGCATATAATTTACATGCGTCTTTAGACTTAGGTGTTTCTTTCTTTCTTTCAGTTTGCTATTTTACATCATAAGCCTTCTATGACGTGTGAAATTCCTAATTTATATTTTTCATATTGAAATCACATAATGAGCCTTCTATATGTACCACTTGCATCTAGCACTGCATGTGGGTTATATGTACCGATAATACATGAGTTTATCGGTACATGTAATGCAATGTAGAATTCGAGAATGAATGTCATGCAGAGCTCTTCAAATCTCTGAAAAATGTTTGTACCAAACTGAAGAAGTCAACCGAACACCACCAACATATTCAACTGAAATAGCGGTAACATTTGGTAGTGTAACTGAAGCAAGTGAGATCTTCTTCATAGAAATAAAAGGGAAGACAACGAATTCCCGAGAATAGAAGAGAATCAGAACGATTCGTGGACCTAGGCTTGAAACCTGGCGAATTAAGTGCAACATCAATGGCAGATCTGCAAGAAGAAGTTGATGAATGCCCTGAGTCCGAGAAATCCATGAAATTCGTAAAGTACAGATCATTTATAGCGGATTTGCCAGAGGATGAAGTCGGGCTACCAAAATTGCGAGAAGTCATGAAATTGATTCGCGAAACCAAAAATTTCAATCGATCACATGGTAATGACAATCTGGATCTGAATTCGAAACATTCAAACGCAGCAAAGAAAATGATCTGGTTGAGGGGGGATGAAAGGTGGAGATCAAGAGGTATTTTAGTCATAATAATGGACCAATTAGATTATGGTTTGATAAAATAGATTTAGTTGAAAGAAGTTTCTTCTTAATGTATTTAGTTGAGAAGAAGATATTTTGATAGATTTAGTTGAAAGATGTTTTTGTAAGTGGTAACTATTATATTGTCTTCGGTAACCAAACATGATAGAAAAAATTATTTGTTTTCGTTAACAAATAAAATTATTGTTCACATTCTTGAATTAGTTATCACCTCTTGTGGACTATGTAATAAAGTTCGAGTGACCACGGCTTTGGATTCGGAGTCCTTACGAGTTAAAACGAATTCAAGTTTAACTCAAACAACACTCTAATTTTTGTGATTTTTTTCTCAAAAATAAAATAAAATAACTACAGTTCTGCTTGTTCGATGTCAAACTTAATGGTAGGGGTGCTTAATAGGCCGGTCAATCCGAACCCGGCCAAACAGGACCGATTAGCTCGATTCGGAACCGAAATCGGGCTAACCGTTTCAGAACTGGTCCGAAATCAGTAAGATACTGGGCAGGATCGGTTCTCCCGTTCTGATCTGGTATCTTACCGGTTCCGGACCAAGATCCGTTATTTTAAAAATATATATATATATTTTTTAGATACCAGTTGGACTGGAACAGGATCCAATCAAGTTCCTTAACGGATCGGACATGGTTTTGGATCCGGCCGATTTTGGACCGGACCAATCCGTTAAGCATCCCTACTTAATGGTAATGCTTTTGGGGTGTAACATCTAGGAGTGGTTAACGAATTGATCCGGTCCGACCGATCCGAAACTGGTCGATTCCGATCAGATCAGATAATCCCGGAATCGGTCCGATCCGTTAGGAATCGGACCGATCCGGTTCCGGGTGGACCTGTTCCAACCCGGAACCGGTTTGTTTAAATTTTTTTTTTCAAAAAAACTAACTTATATTAGCTAAAAATTTAAAAATTAAAAAAATTTGATCCTGTTCAGGTTCAGTCCAGAACCGGATCCGTTTAATCCAGAACCGGTAAGATACCGGTTTCGGAAAAGTAGAACCGATCCGTACCGGTATCTTACCGGTTACGGATCGGTTCAGAACCGATTAGCCCCGTTTCGGTTCCGAATTGGGCTAACCGATCCGGCTTTGGGTCGGCTTCGGATTGACCCGGCCCATTAAACACCCCGTAACATCAAATATATATGACGTTTTATTTAAATTTTTTTTTTACAAAATACACCACGTATGTGGCGTCCCAAAAACACTATTGAAGGACAACATAAAAAGACATTATTTTTTTACAAACTTCATGACCGATGCTTGTTTTGTCTTGTCTCTTGTGACCTTAATCATACCTAAACCTACTAAAATCTGGTCTAAGTTGGGTGCACCGTCCGTGATTTGACAAACTGAGTTCCCTCGTTGCAAAGGAATCCAAATACTTTTCATCTTCCATTTATTTTCTTACTGTGATATCAATAATTATCAAAATAATATATTATGTGATATCAATAATTATCAAAATAATAATTATATTATATAAAATAGTAACAATGATCTTATTATTGTTAAAAATATTAGCTTAATTAAACTGATAAAATAAGTAACAAATTGATAATATATCACTTTATCATCGATAAGATTTTTTGTTAGGAAAAAATAATAATTAATATATATAAATTTGATTAATGTTGCGAATATACTGTAGCTAGCATTTTTTGTGTATTTGAATTACTAATACTGTAATTTAAATTTAATACATTTTTTTATTTGACTATATAAATTGAGTCCGGTCCCGTGACTATATCATATATTTTCATAATTTTTCAAAAAAATATATCATAATCAGGTCATAGACTGATATGAATATATCATAACATAATTTAATAAACTGCTCCATAATTTAAATTTAATATATTTTTTATTTGACTATATAAATTGAGTCCGGTCCCGTGACTATAAAATGGATGGTTTGTTGCCTTTGTCAAACTTACGTTGTGGTGTCTTTTAATTTGACTATTTTTTAAGTTTGCGGTTATATTGGAATAATGACAATATTTTAATAAATAATATAATGATTATTATTCGCCATTATCTAAATTAGACCAATATCAATGGAAAAAAAGAAGAAGAAGAAGCTGCATGTTTGGATTTTTTTATCAATAAAAAACAAAATGGCGCAATAATTAAACTAATTTAGCCTTTTATTAAACTACAGTACTTGACAATTGACATGTTTGAAATGGACTTAGCAATCATTAATTTAGTATTTAGATAATTAATATGCTTAAGATTGTGTATTAATGTGAAACAGTTGCAACCAATCCGGCACACCAATAATCCGGTGCTGCTTATTCTAGCAATAGTTCTTACAGTAATAGAACTAGCACAATTTATGTCGAATGCATTCATTCCTCGACTGTCTTTGGATTGATATGTTTGACTTAGACGAAGGATTTGATGAATTGTTTTCAAATGACACGCATCCACAATAATTATTACTAAATTGTTTAATTTAATATAAATTAAATTTAAAATTCACTTGAATTTTGTTTATCCAAATAAATCAAGAAATTTGAATCCAAGCACATAATTCAGTGTGATTGCACATTTCAACTTTATTTTTTCAAAATATATTTTTATATCTTTAAATAATATTTTAAATAATTATTTTAATTAATAATCTTTCTTTTATTTTTGAAGTAGAAACAAGGAATCAATTAAAATGCGCAATGTCAAAGTTTACAACATGACACAAAGATAATGGTAAAAACTCAGACAAATACACAAAGCACCAGAAGATGAAACATTAGTTGCAAGAAGGTGAGCAACTCCATTAGCCGTTCGACGACAGTGTTTGATTTTGATGTTAGCCTCAAAAGCGCAGAAGTGATAATAAAGTTGATAACAGATGCAGCTTCATGTCGAGGGCCACTGTCATGAATGCTTTGACAACATTAAGAGCATCAGTTTAAAGAATTTCTATATTCCAATGATTGAGCCTGACAAACAGAATGCCTTCACGCAAAGTGATCAGTTCGGCCATCTGAGGTGTGAAACGACCAGTAAGAATCTTGTGTGGATCCTTAACACAACTCCCTGATCATCGTGAACCACTCCACCATACCGCATAATGACTTAGATGGTGGAAGTGAAACATCAACATTAATCTTGACAAATCCCGAAGGTGGAGTACACCAATGTGGAAATGATGACAGGTAGATTTCGGCATGAGGTCTTGCTGATAATGATGGGAATGCAAGAAAGACTCCCACAGATCCATAGCCCGAGATACAATAACCTCGGCCTGGTCAGAACAACCTTGGAAATAATGTGATTTCTAGTCAGCCAAAGACTCCAACAAATCATAGCAAAAGCCGGCAGATTAATGGATTCACCAAACTTCATCATCAACAAGACCATAAATTCATTAGTATCGTTTCCCTAAATCGCGAAAGCAGAGGCCAAATCGTGGTCAACTTACAGACCTTACGCGTCCACTTACAATGCCAGAATGCATGAAATGCATCTTCAGGAACTGAGTTGCATTTTGGGCATAAGATATTTACTGAAACACCTCTCTTAGCCAGCTGGTAACATGTTGGGATAGCCTCATGAAGTCCACACCACATATGAATCTTGATTTTTAAGGGAATGTTAAGCTGCCAGAGTTTAGAATACATTGTAACAGAGTCAGTACAATGGCTAGCACTGCATTCTTCCAGTGGTTGAGAAGCCAAGACGTAGCCGGACTTGACGGAGTATTGATCATTAGAGGTGAAATTGGAACATCTTCACCATTAGCAAACTGAATAGGTAAAAGCAAAAGTTCATCATTGTCAATGGCCATAAACATTGTTGAATAACCGCCCAGTTCCAATCACCATTTCTGTCACTAAATCTCTCACTTTCATATTCAATGACAATGAATTAGGACAAGTGCTGGTAAGAAAGAATGAGGCCTCAGAAGCTAGGGATCATGAAAAACACGGATTGAATTTCCATCTCCGATCCTAAAACGGATTCCTTTTTTTAATAATTCTCGACCCATATAATACTCATCCACGCATAGGATGGATGAGTTCCAATATCAGCCTGTAAAAAGGATGTGAAAGTGAAGTATTTGGCTTTGTAAATCTAGACTGCAAGTGAATTTGTTTGTGTAAGAAGTCTCAACTCTGTTTAGCCAACAAAGCATGGTTAAATAATTTGATATATTTGAACCCCATACCTCCCCGAAACTTCGATACACAAAGTTTAGACCCTGATAGCCAATGTATGCATTTTGTCAGTTTTTTCCCCCACCAAAAGTTCAAAATCATACTCTGAAGAGATTGACAAACATTCCAAAGAAGTTTAAAAATAGACATCGTGTATGTTGGAATAGCTTGAGCGACAGATTTGATTAGAATCTCTCCTCCCTGCTAAAAATAAGCCACATTTCCAATCTTTTAATTTACCCGAAACACGAAGTTTAAGGGCATCAAACACACTTGATCGATTACGAGTTTACGACCAACAAAGACAGAAAAATCTAGATAAACTACATGAGACTCAGAGTTGCATGCCCAAAATATTGAAAACTTGACTTTTCTGATTTTGAGAAATATTAGAACTAAATGTTATCGATGATTTACTTGAGTGTTTAACATGTATTTTGTAGCAAATCAAATTCCAAGAATAAAATTTGTAGTATCTCTGTTGACTTTATGTTCATATTTAAATTTAAAGTTAAATTTAAATTATAACCAGTATACAAAGGTTCTCTATTTCGTGCTCCTATTATCTACATATCAGAAATTAATAAAAATTTAGAAGTTCCTTAATTTATGAAATTTATAATTTGTAATTCAAAATAATTTTAAAAAAATTATAAATTATAATAATTATAATTTTAGATGCCGTTAGGACAACGCGTTAACGATTAAGGCGGACGCCAAAACTCTATCAAATCCATCTCAGGAATTTCATTTCGCGTCCACACATACTTCATATTTCCCCCCTAGTATATTTGTGGCAAAATCCCGTCTGCACAAAGCGACGCAATAATTACTGTATTCGAATTTCGCAGCATCGAGATCATCGCAGTAGTGAAATCAATGGCTCCTATTGCAGTTGGCGACGTCATCCCCGACGGAACACTGTCGTACTTCGACGAAGCGGATCAGCTTCAAAGCGTGTCGATTCACTCTCTCGCGCCGGTAAGAAGGTCATTCTCTTTGCCGTTCCTGGTGCTTTCACCCCTACTTGCAGGTAATCCCTACCTCCCGCCCACTTGACTTTGAATTTTTTTCCTCGTCTTTTGTGGATTGTTTGTGATTTTGGAGGTAAACGTTTGCAGCATGAAGCATGTGCCTGGTTTTATTGAGAAATCAGATGAGCTGAAATCAAAGGGTGTTGATGAAATTTGTGCATCAGTGGTATGTTTGGTTTTAAAGTTGTGTTGTTACTACTTTTACTTTTTCTTCGTTTTCTGCTGAAACCGTGGTGTATCGAAATTTAGATCTTCAGATGTTTTAAATGTTGATACATGTTTCCAGTTGATTCGTGGTTAGGATTTTATGTTATTTGTGGTTTAAGTTCCGCAGCGATTTGGCATCAAAACCGGTATTGCTTTACGTTGTTCTAAATCTATTGCAAAAAAGGGGGAAAGCCAACTTTTTGTGGCTTTATTTTCCAATACCTGGTTTTATATATTGGCACCAAGAGGCTGATTAGGGTTTTTTTCCTGCTAGAAAATCAAAAGCCAATTTTGAACTCAAGAATATGAATTTTGACAAAACAAATGTTAAACACATGTTTTATGTTTAGTCAAAATTAATGGGCTTGATTATATAAGTCATGATGTAATAAATTTTGTTTCATTACTACTCTCCCACCTATAAACACCCACTCATTCGAGGATCAGCTTCATTACAAATTTTACGATACAGATCTCAAAAAGCCTACAAGAAGTCGTGATGCCGTATTTCAAGAGAATGCTATAGTGGAGAATTGTAGATCTGAAGAAAATCTTGAATGATGGCAATCAACGCTAATTGCATGAGTGCAAACGATCATGAGAAAATTCCATTTAGTGGTGTCAAACAGGCCGTGCAAGCCATTTAAAATGCCGGCACGACACTGTGCTTGCAGTGTCGTGCCGGCACTATTGGCACGTTTGGGTAACCGGTCGTGCTGGCACGGCCCGTTACCCAAATTCTATTGGGTAATCCTTGGTGGGCACGGCCCGATTGACATCTCTAGTTCCACCCGGTGACGAGGTACGTGGCCACAGTGAACCACCAGCAGAAGATTCACATGGTAGTAATACCTCACATTCTGGAAGACTAGTGCGACCCTCAACCTGATATTTTCTGAATGAATGCATTCTATTAACTAACGGAGAGACCAGAAAGCTTCGATGAAGCTATAACTGCTGAACATATGGATAAGTCGATGGAAGCCATGCAAGATGAAATGCAATCCTCGCATAAAAATGATACATTTGAGCTGGTGAAGTTGTCAAAAGGCAAAATCTTCGAAGAAAAAGTGGGTGTTCAAGTTGGAGCCTGAAGAACACAATAGTCAACCAAGATTCAAAGTCAAAATCGTCATCAAAGGTTTCAGTCAGAAGTCAGAAACAAGGAGTCGACTTTGACGAGATTTTCTCACATGTGTGAAGATGACATCCATCCGGATTGTCTGGGGTAAGCAACAAAGCACGATCTGTAGGTAGAACAAATGGATGTCAAGATCGTTTTCCTTCGTGAATATTTGAAGGAGGAAATTTACATGGAACAACCATAAGGTTTTGTAGATAAGGGGAAATAGGGCCTCGTGTGTAGACTAAAGAAAAGCATGTACGATCTCAAACAATTTCCGAGACAATGGTACATGAAGTTTGTGAATCTGTAATAACTCAACAGATATTCACGAAGACTGCTGTAGACCTTGTGTGTTTGTCAGGAAAACCTCTGGTGATGGTTTGATGGTACTTCTGCTCTATGTATATGATATGCTGATTGTTGGCAAAGATGCTTTTGAAAAAATGACTAAAGAAGCTACTAAGCAAACCTTGCAATGAAGGACTTGGGGCCACGAAAAAGAATACTTAGGCATGGAAATCCAGCAAGACAAGTATGCCAAGAAGACCTGGTTATCACAGGAGAACTATATTGAGAAAGTACTCGAAAGGTTCAACATGGACCAAAAAAAGCGGATGGATGTCCTTTGCCAACCACTTCAAGTTGAACTCACAGCATAGTTCTTCTACGGAGGATGAGGAAAAAGAGATGAGAAGTGTTCCATATGCTTCAGCGGTTTGGAAGTCTGATGTACGCCATGGTATGTACTCGTTCAGATTTAGTTCACTCCGTAGGTGTAGTGAGTAGATTTCTTTTGAAACCGAGAAAGGAGCATTGGTCTGCAGTAAAATGGATATTAAAATATCCACGGGGCACCTCTAAACACAGAATGAGTTTTGGTAGATCCAGACTTTAGCTAGTAAGCTACACATATGTAGACATGGCTGGAGATGTTGATTCTCGAAAGTCAACATCAGGGTACCTGATTACATTTGCAGGGGGAGCTATGCCGTGGCAGTCAAAATTGCCAAAGTGCGTAGCATTGTCAACCACTGAAGCGGAGTTTATTGCAGCAATTGAGGCATGTAAGGAGTGGATAGTGGATGAAAGGGCTTTTAGGGGAATTATGTTTTGTGCAAGCTCAGTACAAGCTGTTCTATGACAGTCAGAGTGCAATTCTTCAATACATTCAAGATCAAAGCATATTGATATTCGCTATCATTGGATATGAGATTATTGGAATATAAGTTAAAAGTTGTGAAGATTCACATAGATGAAAATCGACCTGATATGATGACCAAGACATTGCGAAATAGAAGTTGGATACCATAGAACAGTTGTAGGTTTGATTGAATTCACAAAATGACTTGAGGGAGAGAATTGCTAGAAAAAAGCCAAACCAATTTTGAATTCATTAACACAACTTTTGACAAATATTAAACACATGTATTTAGTCAAAATTAATGGGCTCTGATACCAGTTGTTGGGGTATCAGGAAATCAACATATAATTGAGGTAATTACGTAGCATTGAGGTAATTACGCAGCAGATATCACAAACACATAATCAACCATTGAACACCAATATTTATAATGGTTCACCCCAAATTGGGCTACGTTCACTCAAAAACTCTCAATAACATTATTTTTTTATTGATATCGAAGAAGAAATATAATTTAGAATACAAAGTATTTAACTCAGGATACTCTGTTTTTATGCTTACTTCTTCCAAGCAAGCAAGCCTCACTCACTCGTTCTACCATGAAGAGCAAGCTAATCGGGTTCTGTATGTGATGCGCTTTCCCTATCAACCTGATGAAATGATCGGAGGAGATTCAGCCAATTTGATCCAACAACCCCTTTTAAAAGGATATCCATCTTCTTCGCCTGAGGTCATAGAAAGGGCCAGAATCCTGATGGGTTTCACAGTCGACCATTTTATAGCCTCCTCAAGAATTTTTCTCACCCTCAATCCTCGTTTCACCTCAACGCTTATGCTTTTAGAAGAAATAATTTATGTTTTTGGATGGTTTTAGGATGAAGACTGGGTGGGTATTTATAGGTGGAGATTAGGAAAGAAAACAAAAATTAATTACATCATGACTTATATGATCAAGCCATTAATTTTGACTAAACACAAAATATATGTTTAATATTTGTCAAATTGTGTTCTTGAATTCGAAATTAGCTTTGCTTGATTTTCTAGCATATTTTGTATATGGTGGTCTCCCATCTCCATTTTTTCAGATTACATAAAATAAGGGTGTTGCATATGTAAGTAAGGCGGGACTTTGTCTTTAAAAAAATTGGCCTTGGCTATAAAATTGAGTAGTTCGTGGTATTTGCACAATGCTTCCTTCTTCCCCCTTTGTTATTTATGTTGCGCAGTTTTTTTATAAATTTTGTTCAAATTCCGATCGAGGAATTTATAAAAATAGTACACAAAATTAATTATGATAATAAAAATGTATACATAGATTGCTCGAAATTTGAAACAAAATTGATGAGAATCTGCATTAACAAAAGACAATAACAACCGGTCATGTATGTAAGGGTGAAGGAATTTTTGTGCAAAAACACGACTTTCCTTCATTTTATAGTAGTTGCCGAAGGCCCATTTTTTTTCAAGTAAGTTACAGTCACAGGGTGGGGTTTTTTGATATGTGGTCACAGGGTGGGGCTTTGGCATAGGGCGAGTGGGACTACCTTAGTCCTAACTAAAGGACAAGACTTTATGGTATCCCCTAGGCGGATATGAGAAATTATTGTATGGACCAGGTCTTGCAAACACCATCACACATACATGTAGATATATTTATGTGAATTTCCTGCGAGATACAATAGTTTGGAAAGTATCCCAATTTATGGTAATTTGAAAATGCAGATGGAAATTACTATAAATAGTAAAAGATCGGCTGACTATCATTCAGTCAAGAAAATGCATATGGAAATTACTATAAATAGTAAAAGATCGGCTGACTATCATTCAGTCAATTGAGAGTTGAGACTGAAATTGATCGATGTGATATTTGATTTTTATAATATATCACGCTTCCTAAATAATCGTGTTGAGGCCAGATTACCCGTTTATTTATTATTTTGTTTACTTGAAAGAAATGTTGATTTATATGTTCTATTATGAATCTTTGACATTAACCTGGTATTGATGATATGCCAACATTCTTCGATTATTATAAAACATCGTGAGTTTTTTTATTGTTGATGTAACCATATACAAATTTGCATTAAAAGAAATGACCTCCAAAAATAGCATTTTGCAATTGGTTGCATCATGTGTATTTACTCAAAGAATGTCATTTTTTAATAAATGTAGAGAGGTCATAAATTTGAATGACCCCTGTATGTGTGTAAACTATTTTGAACGAACATGTTGAAATTGTCAAATAAAAAATCAACTCGGGAAATTCATTCTACGCTTGGTTGTGTTTCTGTAATAATATCTGGAAAAATATCCCAAAATATAGTTTCTTTAACAAAAAATTGCACTTGTTCCTTTTGTTATCAAGACAATGCATTGAATGAATCATTTAGCTATTTATTTGGGAGGAAAAAAAACATTCTTTGTGGAAGGCCAAAGATCAATTCTGCAAAGACCAACCCAAGCCCCGCCCCTTTGCAGAAATGCAGGGCTTGAAGACTGCGACTATAACATGGCTGCCTACATGTACCCGCAGGCATGTTTTGTGTTTTTTTTTTTTAAAAAGTGCCATGGTCTCTAAACAGGGTGGTTTATCTATGGGGAAATATCAATGTGCAGTGAAAATGAATTGTGGGTAAGAATTTGAGAATAATGGTGCCTTAGAAGTTTACCATGTCTTGTGACTCTTATTTACAGTCAACGACCCATTCGTCATGAAGGCATGGGCAAAGACTTACCCCGACAACAAACATGTCAAGTTTCTAGCTGATGGCTCCGGGAAGTACACTAATTCACTTGGCCTTGAACTTGACCTCTCTGAGAAAGGACTCGGCATCAGGTCGAAGAGGTTCTCCCTGTTGGTGGAGAACCTCAAGGTCACCATTGCTAACATCGAGTCCGGTGGGGAATTCACTGTCTCTGGCGCAGAAGATATCCTCAAGGCTCTGTGATCGAGCACCAATGTCTCCTGAAGACATCCTTTTCCGTAGCTTGAATTTTCACTGTTCCCCTATATAGTGGGATGTTTGATTACTTGATACTAATAAATGAGAATTTGCTCGTTTTTGTGTTTTACTTTGGTCTCAAGTTCAGTTTTAGTTTTTGAGTGGGGTGATAATCCGAATTTTTTTTTCATATATAGAATATTCACAAAATTATTTTTGCAATACAATCATTTAAATATCGGATCATCAATCTGGAACCGGTACCGGAACCAATTAAATTGGTTCTGGGTTGAACAACTCCGGTATCAATGGTAAATGTGATTGAGATGCTTGAAAATGGATCCGAAACTTATTTAATCCGATCCAATAACATATTTAATTTTTGAATGCTTTGTAAATAACTTTTTAGCGTATGGGAAATTAATTCATTCCAATACGATTTCTTTTTGGTTCATTCAGTTTCGATTTTGGATTAAGTTGCATTCTCCCCGTTATCCTACATGATTGGTAACGTTCCATTATTCCACAATACAGAACTAGTTTAATCCAGTCTGAAATCGATATAATCCGATCCGGTAACATCCTTACTTTTTGTTACCTTTAGCTGGCTTGATTAGGCCAGGTGTTGATGAGTTATCATATCAAAATCACATGTTATATTTGTTTTGGCTCGCTACTGTTCATGATTTTTTGATGATTAATAAACCCTTTCAGACGTGATTATAGTCGTGAGTTGTACAGTCACAATGATTTCTAACTTCTAAGAAATGACCTTAATACCACCAAAATTTCCATAACACTATATTTTTTTTTACCATAAGAGTATAATTTATATTAAAACAATCCAATGTACAAGAAATACGACTGTCACCAGATAAATAGGACTAAAAGACAACTAAACATAAAAGGCTAAAAAGACCGAAAAAATCACAGCAAAAACACAATAGCTTAACCCGGATGAACCAACGACTGCCCAAGATATATCAGGTCGTCTCAAACTAAACAGCTCAGCGCTAGGTCGGAAAAGAAACTGCCTTCGAAGAGATTAGAAGGTACAATAATGGATACGGAAGAGAACAAAACGGATAGAATTCCATCAAACTAGCAGGCTATCGTATCCACATCCTAACGAAAAACCGTCGATCATTGAATGCCACTCAAGGTGCTCATGGATCGGACAGGATCGGATTCGGACCGGATTACACCTGTCCCGGTTCCATAACACTCAAAACCGATTCAATCCGGTAGCCAACTGGGTTGAATCGGTTCCGGTTCCATGGCAAAAGCCACCGGCCCATTGATCTATTGTTATGGACTGGACCAGTTCCGGTTTGGACGGGTTCCAAATCGGAATCGGTCCGTCCTTATTAGGGTGTTATATATATATATATATATATATATATATATTTAGCCAATATTTCAAAAATAATAATTTATTGATGAAATAATATATGAATTATAATGAAAAATAAATAGTTTATTGAATTCGCAAATTAATAACGGAAATAATAAACATTTGAAATTTGCTAAAAAAAGAAATACATTATTCATCATAATTTATTAATATATCTTCGCAAATTCTTCTTCTTCTTCGGAACTTTGGTTGCCGAACTCGTCAACTCCTCCATTTTTATTTCTTCGCTCAACATCGAACCAATCTTTGAGCAATGTTAGCATGCATAATGAATCTGCTTTAAGAGAAGTTCTATGGTCTCCAATTATTCGGCTTCCTCTCAACATTTTTCTCCCTATACTTCTCAGCAAATTAATCCCTGAACTTCTTATTGAGTAGTGTCTTCTTGTTCCACTACTCTATGTGATGATGATCCTTGTACCTGTTCAGAATGATACAAAGCAAACATGTTTTGGAGAGAATGTCTGATTGTCGTCTTTTGATCGTCGACATCCTCATCCAAAAATTTATGGTAGTATTAAAAAAAAGCACAAAAGAGGTGATGCCTTGACTATGATACAAAAAAGTAGACACGCAATGCACATGTGGTATATTTTTCCAATATTTTTTAAATTTATCTCCTTTTGATTAACAAATTCCGACAAAATCCTCATATTCTCTACATTCAATAAATTTATAAAACATATTAAATACAAAATAATATGTTTAACCGTTATGGATCCGGTTCGGGACCGGACCCATCGGTTCTGGTTTCGGTTCCGGACCGGATTTAACTGGTCCGGTTCCGAGCCGGATCCGGTTAGTCCGGTCCGTTGAACACCTTGAAATGCCATTGGATGGCGCACGGAATCGATATGCCAAGTAATCAAAGTCAAGCGATGCCCAAATAGTGATACAAAAAAAGCAAAAGCCGCCCCCCACAACACAACAAAGAGTACAACAAACAAAAAACCAGATTGTGCCAAATAGTACCCCTATGTTCAGCAAGTAGGTCGCCCAACCATGACAAAAAAGTAGATATCCTGAAATAGACACTAGAACATCTATAGAGAAATTCGTATCTACCACACAACATATATTATATAACTAGAAGTTAAATTAAAAGATCCATTAAGCAAAAGAGCGAGCTATCACAACCAACGCGTCGTAAACAAAAGAATGCACATGTCACTTCACAAACCCGTGCATTCCACCATAACACCTCATGCCGAGCGACGGTAATTATAGTACTTTCACTTCATAATCACACTATATAATCTCATCCAAATATTTACACCAAACTATATATTAATTATCCTATTGTACTTTTATCCAATGACATTATATTATTTATCGCCACACAAATAATCACGTCATTACTTATCCTCCTAACTAGACACAGCGTTAGCCTCGATGTAGACTATATTTTGACTGGATGCAATATAAATTAAGATGATTTGAATTTCATCATGCCAAATATGAAATAAAATTAAGTAAAATAAAATTTTATGTATAACTCGACAATTATTAAATAACTAAAGTCAAATTAGATTCTAATTCTTTTCTTTTACTACTTAGTTAAACTATGTATTTAAAATATTATTGCCAAAAGCAAATATTATTGCTGACCGAGCAATTTTCATGAATTTAATACGAAAATTACTCTAACAATAACAACATTTAATCTACCAATACACAATTTTAAATCTTTTAATCCAAACATACCGTCAGAGTTTTTTTGCATTAAAAGGACATAACATTTAATTCCAATGGACATCAAAGATCCGCCATTGTTATCTGAAACTTTGGTAGGGCATCTTCCCAGAGAAGGTTCTCTGTTCGAGGTTCCTCCGTCGATCAAGTCAATACAGGATAGATGGAATAAAAGCTTTAGGCAGGAAAAATAGCAAAAAAAAATTATATATCTGTGCAAACCTGATGCCCTATATATATAGTGTGATGGTGAGAGAGGAAAATAACATGTAACAGCCTGCAGGGGCCTTGTGGGACCATCGTTGGCACGCAACTGAGAGTCGGTGTCCCAGAGAGGGGACCACCAACAAATATTATACATCTTATACGATGTGCCACCAATGAGATCATGATAGTACTAGGAGATATTCTTCGCGTACTATTCACTCTTTGATTGACTTATTTATGAGTGGTCCTCTATCAGGAATAAAACTCCCGTTATAGACAGCTCGGATGAGAGGGACCACACTAGTGCTCACGAGGTCATTTAGTCAATGCCGAAGAAGAAACTATGGGAATTGTTTAAGGTTGGGATATCAGCCCCGGGTACAGTCCCGATTACTATGCAATGTTGCCCCCTTTTCACAGTCTGGGCTGGGAAGCCTGTGAACACGTAGAGCTAAGGACATGTGCCTAGATGAGGACATAAGAACATGCCGACTGAGGACGTGCGGACATGCCGAGCTGAGGGCATAAGGACATGCCGAGCTGAGGGCATAATGACATGCCGAGTTGAAGGCGGGGGCCGCAAATGACGAAGTTGGGTCAGGTTATACCCTTGGAGTTAGAGTCGAGCCGTACTGACTCCCTATCGGGGTATCATGAGTATTCCCCTCTAGTCGAGCTAGAGTAGCGCTGTTCTCGATTATTCATTTTATGTCGAGACCCAAACTGAGTTGTCAGAGATTCAAATTTTAAATCTTGATGGGACAGGCTGTCAGCAATCATATCTCTATTAGTCTGCTTAGTTTCATATATATATTTTTTATGTTGATGTCAGATTCCACTTCCTCTACTTTCGATGCTGCTCTCCAGTGGTCGGCTGAAGATGCTTTCCTGGTCGGAGCTTTCTAGATCTCCGACCTGCAACATAGGCTCCACGGAAAAGGTAGTGGCCGCGGAGCCTCTTCACCAAAATAAGACGGCAATCTGTGCCATAAATTAGTATCAGGGCCTTCTTCTCCTTGAATTTTATAATGACAGGGATGACCTGCACTCAATGATGCCATGGCAGACCTTAGTAATAAATTTGTGTCAGGGTCTCATTCACGTGGACTTTATAGTGATAGGGATGACTTGCACTTAATGATGTCACGGTCGACCTTATCAATACATTTGTGTCAGGGCCTCATTCACCTGGGCTTTATAGTGACAGGATGACCTGCACTTAATGATGCCAGGGCGGACCTTAGCACTAAATTTGTGACAGGGCCTCATTCACCTGGGCTTATAGTGACAGGGAGGACCTGCACTTAATGATGTCAGGGAGGACTTAATTTGTATTAGGGTCTCATTCACCTGGGCTTTATAGTGACAATGCTGACATGCACTCAATGATGCCATGGCAGACCTTAGTAATAAATGTGTGCCAAGGTCTCATTCACGTGGGCTTTATAGTGATAAGGATGACTTGCACTTAATGATGTCAGGGCGGACCTTAGCAATAAATTTGTGTCAGGGCCTCATTTACCTGGGCTTTATAGTGACAGGGATGTCCTGCACTTAATGATACCAGGGTGAACCTTAACACTAAATTTGTGTCATAGCCTCATTCACCTAGGCTTTATAGTGACAGGGCTGACTTGCACTTAATGATACCAGGGCGGACCTTAGCAATAATTTTGACATTGATCATTCACCTGGGCTTTATAGTGACAGGACTGACCTGCACTTAAAGTTACCAGGGCGGACCTTAGCAATAAATTGTGCCAGGGCATCATTCACCTGGGCTTTATAATGACAGGACTGACCTGCACTTAATGATGTCATGGCAGACCTTAGCAATAAATTATGACAGAGCCTCATTCGCATGGGCTTTATACTGACAGGGCTGACATGCACTTAATGATGCCATGGCAGGCATTAGCAATAAATTTGAAAAATTACATTTGGGAATCGTGCTTCTGAGTAATACTTTTAATAAAAAACTTGCTTACTACGAGTTCGTACATGAAAAAGAAATACGGGTGCCTAAGAGTAATATCTCATGAGGTAAAAAGCATTCCAAGGTATTTTCAACTTCCGTCCTGCTGCATCATCCAAATAGTAGACTCATGCACTTGACTTTTGGACTATCTTGTAAGGTCCTTCCCACCTGGGGTCTAGTTTTCCAACTTTCATTGGCTGAATCTTTTTAAGTACTAGGTCTCCCACTTGGAAGTTTTGAGGCATAACCCGTTTGTTATAAGCCTTGACTATTTTGCTCTGGTAGGCCTTCATTCTAATCGCCGCTCTTTCCCTCTTCTCACATATCAAATCAAGATCCAAGGCCCGACGTTCGATATATCATCATCATAGGCTTGGATCCTTGCTGAAGTCGCTGATATCTCTGCCTGTAGCACTGCCTCCGACCCGTAGACCATACTGAAAGGCGTCTCCCCCGTGGGGGTTCGAGGTGTAGTGCAATAGGCCCACAGGACACTTGGCAGCTCATCAACCCAATCATTTCCAACCCCATACAGTCTTACCCTCAACACTTGAACTATAGATCTGTTTGTGACCTCCGCTTGCCCATTACATTGTGGGTAGGCTACGTAGGTGAAGGCCTGAGCGATCTTCATCTCTCGGCACCAAGCTATCAATTTTCTCCCTTGGAAACCTCCCATTGTCGGAAATCAACCTCCTCGGAACTCCAAATCGGCATACAACGTTTTTCCATAAGAAGTTCAGCACATCTTCCTTGGTAATCCGGGCTAGGGCCTCCGCCTCTACCCATTTGAAAAGTAGTCCACAATGACTATCAATAATTTTTTCTGCCTCGGGGCCATGGGGAAAGGTCTCACGATATCCATCCCCCACTGGTCAAACGGACAAGATGCTATCACGGATCTCATGAACTCAGCTAGCTGTGATTGGGATCTACTATGCCTCTGGCAACCCTCACATGTAGCTACAACCTTCACTATATCTCTCCGCAAAGTAGGCCAAAAATACCCGGCCATGAGGGTTTTTTGAGCCAGGGCTAGACTCCCGAGGTGATCTCACAACTTCATGTATCTCATGAAGTGCGTACTTAGCCTCGTCTTCAGCCAGACACCTGAGCAAGGTCCCAACGAAAGACCTCTTGTACACTGCATCACCAACCAAGGCAAACCGGAAAACCTGTCTTTTCAACCTCATCGCTTCATTTTTTCCGCGGGAAGCTCGGATCTTCTCAGATATTCAGGATTGGGGTTATCCAGCTTTCCACAGTGGGAGGTTCAAAACCGTGCTGCGTTGATGGTGTCAGCTCTGTCTGGAATACAACCTCCCTCTGGGACAGGGGGCCAACAATGCGGCCCACTTTGCGAGTTGGTCGCCTCATGGTTCTCTTCTCGGGGTATTTGTACTATACTCCACTCAGAAAAAACTCTCTGACATTTCTTGGATAGCTCTTAAATATTCAACTGACTTCTCATTCTTGACCTCGAAACCCCCCTTCACCTGTTGGGCCACTAGTTGGGAGTCGGAATGAAGGACTGCCCTGCTAGCTCCTACTTCCCGAGCTAATTTGAGCCCGATTAGTACTACTTCATATTCTGCCTCGTTGTTGTAGGCCAAAAATCTAGTTTGACCATCACTTTCATCCTCTCATCCGTTGGAGAAATCAACACTACCCCGACTCTGCATCCCTCACTGTTTGAGGCCCCATCTACATACACCTTCCATGTCTCATCCTGATCAGATCCGATCATCTCTGCCAGGAAATTCGACAGTGCTTGACCCTTGATGGATGTCCGAGGCTGGTAGGATATATTATACTGACCAAGCTCGATTGTCTACTTGACTAGCCTTCCTCATACATCAGGCTGTGTCATGATCCTTCCCATGGTACTATTTGTTAAGACCGACATGGGATGAGATAAAAAGTATGGTCTCAACCTTCTCGCGGTTATAACCTGAGCTAGCGCTCGTTTCTCTACCTCTGGGTATCTAAGATCCGCCCCTCGTAGGTCATGACTGACATAATAAATTGATTTTTGATCTACTCCATCCTGTTTGATCAGCACCGAGCTTATTGTGTATTCTGTGGCTGAGACATAAACCCACAACTTTTCCTCAGGGTCTGGCTTGACCAACATGGGTAACTCAGGGCTCCGCAAGACATGACCTCTCCTAAGAATATAAAGGAGGTACATAAATTGATAGTCGAATTCCTTCCCTAGCACGGTTCATATCCAGGTCAACACACAGGAGTTACGAATACCTTCACATCCGGTACATAGCCCCGGTATTTTTGAGGCCGAATGGCATGACTACTTAGCAGTAGGTTCCATCTGAGGTGATGAAACTGACATTGTCTTTGTCCTCTTCAGCCAAGGGAATCTGGTGATATCCTTGATATGCATCAAAGCATAATAACTCGTACCCTAAGGTGGAGTCTACGAGCTGGTCAATTCGGGGCAGAGGGTAGCAATCTTTGGGGCAAGCTGTGTTCAGGTCTCTGAAATCGATGCACATCCTCCACTTTCCAAACGACTTCGGTACTAAAACGACATTATAGAGCCATGTGGGGAACTGCACTTTCCTATTCTGCGCCCGCCTTCAACAAGGTTTGGACCTCTATCCGTATAATCTTTCTTTTCTGACCCAAAGTGTCTCTTCTTTTCTTTGTTACTTTGGCTCCCGGGTTGACACTCAGCCTGTGTTGGCGGAGTACCATGCAAATATGTTAGCATCAGACAGCATCTCAGGAGATCCTGCTTCAAACCAGCTTCCAAATCTGAAGCTACCCTTGTTATCATCTTTGGATGACCTGGGACTAAATTGATCGCTTCATCCCCTTCCAGTACTTCTTGTACTTCTTTTTGCACAATATGAAGTCCTCGGTCCCCACGAGTTTCCATGTTCTCTCCTCGTCTCTACCTCTTCGCTTCCACCCTTACTGTTTCAGTGTAACATCTCTTGCAGAGGGCTGGTCGCCCTTCACTTCTCCGACCTTCTTTCCGACCGGGAAGTTTATTTTTTGGTGGAAAGTAGAAGCAACAGCCCTAAACTCATTCATGGCCGGCCTTCCTAGAATGACGTTATAGGAAGACGGGGCCTTCACGATAGTGAAAGAAGTCAGTCGGGTCTTTCTACCATCTCCCGAGCCCATGGAAAGGGGCAATGTGAGTTGCCCGATGTGATACACTATATGACCTGCAAAACCAAAAAGAGGAGTATTGATTTGTTCGAGATGGTACTCACCTAAGTCCATATCTGTTGGAAAGCATCATGGAACATTACATTCACAGAGCTCCCGGATCCACTAACACTCCCCCAACCTCGCAGTTCGTGATGGTCGCCCTTATCACAATGGCATCATTATGAGGTGTTTTAACACCATCCGAATCCTGAGGCCAAAGTTGATTACCACCTCATACTTGACACCAACCGTCCTCCATATTCTCAGAGTTTCTCTCCTGCTTGCTGCCTTTCGAGCTCTATTGGAATCAACATCAGTGGTTCCTCCTGAGTTACCTGGATCGGCCTTTGCTCATCAGGCCTCCGGGGTAGTTCGTGACCCTCCCCGACCTCGGAATGGGGCTAGGAAATCATTGCGTCTACCTCGGCCTCGCCCTCTTGGAGCACCTCGGCCTCTCCCACGAAAAGAGCTTCCTGGGCACGTGTTCGGTAGGCCACCATCTCTTTGAACTGGGGACTTTCTGTATGACCTGTTCGAGCTGCTTATCTAGATGATGTCAGTCTTCTGTGCTGTGCCCATGCCCTTGGTGAAAAGCACAGTACTTGTCGGATGACCTGTTTGCTCTTTATCAGGTTGAGGTGGTTTTTGAAGAATCCACTTTCTTCACAAATTCGGATTGCCTCCTCCTTAGAAACTTTTAGAGGGGTATAGTGCGAGAAACAACCGAGCCATGTTCCCTCCGCAGGCCTCTTCTCTCCTTGTTTGTACTGTTTATCGCCAACCTTTCTCTGCCTTCTCTCCTCTTCAGCTTCTGAGCCTCCTCAACATTGATATATTTTTCAGCTCGGGCCAGTAAAACATCGTAAGTGATGGGGGTTCTCTTAATCAAGGACCGAAAACTCCCCTCCTCTCAGCCCTTGAGTGAAAGCACTAATCAAGATTCTGTTGGGCACGTAGGTACCTCCAAGGTCGTGACATTGAAACACCTGATATACTCCCGCATGGGTTCATTATCTGCTTGTCTCATCTCAAACAGGCTTAATGAGGTTTTCCTATACCGTTTACTACTGGTGAACTGATGAAGGAAGCGGAGCTAAACTCTCTGAAATAAGTTATGGAGCCAGGCTCGAGTTGATTAAATCACTGTTGGGCCAATTTCACCAAAGTGGTAAGGAAAACCTTACACTTCAAATGATCCGAGTAACAGTGTAACATGTCAGCGTTTTCAAATCTGCCCAGGTGTTCTTCCGGTCCGTGCTCCCTTCATACTCCCCGACGCTTGGAGGTCGAAAGTTGTTTGGGAGTTCTTATCAAACTATCTCTAGGGAGAAAGGTGTGCCCTTCTTTGGGACGCAAGGACCGCCCATTCCTTTCTTCATTTTCCGAACCTCATCCCTCAACTCCTCCATTTGTCCTTCAAGATCTGGGCCTGTAGCCGTCGGTGGGTAAGGCAGCTATATGCTCGGATCGAACATTCTCTCTCTCGAATACTCTCTTCTGGCCGCTCTCCGATTGATCCAAAGCCCTCTTTACACCTGTTCCACAGTCATAGTGATGAGCAACGTAAGTTGTTCAAAGGTTAAGGTTCCCACCGTCGTGCCGGCCATGGGTGGTGGCTCTATTCCGTTAACCGATGGTGCCCGTTGGCCATGGTTCGGCTCTTGGTTTGTTCTCCGTGTGTTTACCATTTTTTTTATCAACGTCTTTCGCTCTTTTTCCCACATACGGGCCAATTGTTACCTGGAATTTTGGTAAGGTATCTTCCCATATGAACAATAGATCTTCCACCCTGAGATGAGCTATCCCGAAAGGAAAGGGGTTAGAAGGGAGCCGGAGAAGGTTCTCCGGCGAGGCCCTCCGACGATCAAGTCAATATAGGATAGAGGGAATAAAGCTTTAGGTAGGAAAAATAGCAGAAAAACATTATCTATCATGCAAACCTGATGCCCTATATATATACTGTGATGGTGAGAGAGAAAACAACATGTAACTGCATGCAGGGCCTTGGGACCATCGTGAACACGCAACTGAGAGTAGGTGTCCCAGATAGGGGGACCACCGACAAATACTGTACATCATCTGTATGATGCGCCACCTATGAGATCTTGATACACTGGGAGATATTCTTCGCATAATAGTCACTCTTTGATTGGCTTATTTATGAGTGGTCCTGTGTCAGGAATAAAACTCTCGTTATAGACAGCTCGGATTAGAGGGACCACACTATGTTCACGAGGTCATTTAGCCAATGCCGAAGAAGAAACTAGGGGAATTGTTTAAAGTTGGGATATCATCCCGGGTACATCTCGATTACTATGCAAGGTTGCCCATTTTTCACAGTCTGGGCTGGGACGTCCTATGAACACGTAGATCTAAGGACATGTGCCAAGTTGAGGACATGCGTGCGTGCGGACATGCCGAGCTGAGGGCGTGTGGACACGACGAGTTGAAGGTGGGGGCTGCAAATGACAAAGTTGGGTCGATTATATATACCCTAAAATTAGGATCGATGCCATACTAACTTCCTATGAGGATATCAGCCATGTTTGGAGACAAGTATGGAATAAAAGAGAAGTCATCTGTTAAATTCAATTCAAGGTTGAACCCAACGAGTTTCTTAGAGCCGTTCAAAAAGAGGCCCCTTGATTTTAAAATTTATTGAGTTGTTGTTATTCGAAAATGTCAGTCACCCTTTTCTCTCTCTCTCACACACTCTGCAAACACTGTCTCTTTGTTTTTAAATCAATGTAATTTCTTGGAAGTACAAAGGTTGCAATAGCGGCCCCTCTTTCTATATCCACCTCTTTCTTCTTGTCCCCTTTTCTTTCTCTTATTTAAAATTTACTTCTCTTGAGTCCCTCTTTTTTTCTTCGTGTCCATCTTTTGCTTCAAGAATCCTTTTTTTTCATTTTATTTTCGCAGCTTCCTTGCGCTGAAAATTGAGTTTTTGTAGCGAAACGGCTGCATTGTGGAAGGTCAGATTAAGGAAAATGAGTGCTTCAAAGTTTATCAAATGTGTGACAGTGGGAGATGGTGCTGTGGGGAAGACTTGCATGCTCATATGTTACACCCATCACACAACAAGTTTCCTACTGTTAGATTTGTCCTTCACCATCTCTCAGCTTTAATCTTGTTTCATGGTTTTCTTGTGCTGCTTTCTGTAAAGATTTGATCTTTTTGAAGCATAGTTTTGGTCTTTATAGTTTGTTTTTGCCATTTTCTGCGAATAATCTTGTCTTTTTAAGGATTTGATTGGAGTTAATTTAGTTTTCCGATTCTACTACGTTGTTAACCTGGGTTGGTTT